>JAVDPK010057224.1:9107-19822 GCA_034780415.1 Cichlasoma orientale
GCAGAATTGGTGCCCCCCCCCCCCCCCCCCATTCCAGATATCCAGCACGATATCTGCATCTGATCAGTTTGTGATATTTACTACAAAATATCAAGATAATATTTCCCAATTTTCTCATTTCAATTTTATATGTATTTGTGAAGATATAATGCAAGATGTCTATTTTTTTTCCTATCTTGCTGTGGTAACAAATCCTTCCAAAGATTCCTGGATTCCAGATTCAGACTGACTCCAAAAGTTAAATCACTTCTGAGTTAGGCCAAACCCTGCATCTGGTAGAAGCTTCATGCAAATCTGTCCATAACCATTTGAGTAATCCGCCTGACAAACAGACAAACAGACCAAACCAATCGCATAACCTTCTCGGTGTGGGGGAAGAAAAACAAATGCTACTATATAGTGGCATAAGTACAAAATCTAAGTACACTGAATGTGCTTTGCCATAAATATTGGTCCATTAAAACTTCAGTGACTTGTTGTTCAGGGCGACTAAAGAGTGTTTTTCTACAGTAATGCTCATGTGACACGCCTGCACGCTGCAGAGCAGCTACTAATTGGATCTTGTGTTCTTGTGCTGTCCGTCATGTGAGAGGTTTGTGTGAAATGGCCAGAGATCAAACAGCCTGAAGATTTTCACCCAAAACCAAGTTTCTTTCAGTTGACTTCAAAGTTTTTATTGTAGTACACACAGAGCAACATTTACACTATGCAACAAAATTCATACTTTGCAGCGTGTCTGCACGCTGCTGGTTTAAGAGGAGAATAAAAGGCATATTTTCAGAGTGAGGAACAATATAATGGTATGTAAAAAAGGAACAGGTGGAGTGTGGGTATGTTCAACACAGTCTCACGGCAGTTTGCGAAATACTCACAACCTCTAATCTATTGAACATGATTTTTCATCTTTCTGGCCTCTTTTGTAGTGATGTGTGTCCTTGTACGCAAAATCAATATTTTCCTCTTTTAAAGGGCAAAAAAAAAAAAAAAACCTCCGCATTTGGAGGTTGGACTGGTTGTTGGTGGAGCGACTCATTTTGAATCTCACGACACAGACCAAAGTTGAAGTCGTACATGGAACAGCTTTTCACAGTTTTAAATACTTATACTTACCTTATAAATACTTGATTCATTTTGGTCCTCACAATCAACTTGGGTTAGTTTTAGACATTAGAAAAATATCATGGTTTGAAGTGGAGTACAGTGGTTTCCATTACTTTTAAAGCATTTTTTGGCTGCCGTGGCGATGGCTATTGAAATTCATTAGTCACAAAAATTTTTTTGCAAAATTCAGCAATTCGTGTCCATGAACATGAACAAATAGATTGGACTGTTACGCTACATGGACAAAAGTATAGGGCCTCTTAATCTTTGAATTCAGGGGGTTTTTTGGTCCCGTTGCCACAGGTTTATAACATCAAGCACATTTTTGAAAGAATGGGTAGTTCTAAAGAGCCCAGCTCCTGAAAAATAACCCCACACCATAATCCCCCCTCCACCTAACTTTACACGCGGCTCAATGCAGTCAGACAAGTACCATTCTCCTGAAAACTGCCAAACCCTGACTCGTCCATCGGATTGCCAGACCAGCTGCTCTAGAATCCAGTGGCAGCGTGCTTCACACCACTTTGCATTGTGCTTGGAAATATCTACTCAGTCATGGAAACCCATCTGAAGGCCACACGAAGTGTGGAGGTCTGTAGTGACTGACTGCAGAAAGTTGGTGACCCGCTGACCCCGTTCTGTCATTTGACGTGGCCTACCACTTCGTGGCTGAGTTGCTGTTGTTCCCAATCGCTTCTATTTTGTTATAATACCACTAACAGCTGACAGAGGAAATTAGGTACTGGATGGTAAGATGTCATGTCATGAACTGCGCTACACCATGTAGAAAACGCTGGCAGAGTGACACAGCGGGACTTTACAGTGAAGTATCTGTGGCACTGAGTGCTGCATCGACATGTTTGGGGCCTTTAGTGAGCAACAGTTAGAAGGCGATGATGTGTTTCACACCACGCAGTAGAGTTTGATTAATTTTATTTTGTTTTGGCTGCTGAATATGAAAAAAAAAATGATAAAAAACATTGTGCTGCTTCCATTTTCTCAATCAGTGTTACATTTAATCTTTTAATAGCTTACAAGTGTACTCAACACTTCTAGTAAAAAGTTATCTGGCTACTTGTTACTGTTAAAATGTTACCACATTTCCCTGTTGCTTCTGTTGAAGCAAAAAGACAATCCTCTTTTTCTGGCTCCAGCTGACTCCTTGGCCTACAGCTGCCTGTGATAGCAGAGGACAGATATTACATTGTGAAGTATTTGCATTATTTTGTGCTGAGGTGAAAAAAAGTATCTGTCAGCTGCTAACGAGCTCTACTTCACATTTTTTGAGAAGAACCTGCAGGTTAAGTAGCGCTCCACAACACTGATGCTGAGGCCAGCTGAGAAGAGTGATAGCAGTGATACAGCTCAGAAACCACAACCGCCGGCTATTAATTTGGCCCAAGTTACTGTGTAAGATATTGCTTTGGTTATGTGGTGGAAGAGAAGCTGTGAGTATCAGCTTGCTATGCAATGAGGTAAAGTCAATAGAGGTAGGTGTACAGTAGATTACACACTTTCTGGACAATACAACCAATATAACTAATATAATGTAACCATTTTCAAGCTGGAAATTGGCTGTAATCTTGTAAGTTACTTTTAAAAGTAAAGTTACCCAACACTGTTGGAAATATTGTGCTTAAATAAATAAATCCAGGATGCCCCCTTTTGTTTTCATAGCTGTTTACTGTTGCCCAAAATCACACACTATTCAGCTCAAGAACAGGATGCCAGAAAGACACCCTGTGGTCAACCTTATCTATCCCGAGGAAGTAAATATTGATAAAAAATAATAATAATAATAATCGCGTTAAATAATTGAGATGGAGTGGTCTGGCAGAAATCGCCTCCTCCTGAATGTCAGCAACACAAAAGAGATGGTGGTTGACTTCCAGAGGAAAAAACACTGCGACTAAGCCCATTAACATCATGGGTGAGGAGGTTGAAACAGTGCTCAGCTATATGTACTTGGGTGGTCACTTGAATGAGAGGCTGGAGCCAGAGATGTCAGTGCCAGAGATGCCAGCAGGATCAACAAACTAATCCACAAAGCTGGAACCATCATTGGCCAGAATCTGGTGGTGTTTGAGTCAGTGAGGGGCAGGAGGTCACTGAACCAACTGCTCCCCATCACACCTGCTCCATTCCCCACCACAGAGGCAGCGGAGCCCATTCTCCCTCAGACTCATTCAACCTCACTGCCACAAAGAGCACATCAGGAAATCATTCTTACCATTCTGTTTGAACTTCGCAACTGCTCTCCTTTTTGTTGACAGGTAAACACACCTGTGAGGACCCAAGATTCCACGTTCATTTCTTTCTCGAACCTTCTCGCTGCTTTTTCTCAGGTTTATGAAGCTTGCGCGTCGGTTCAGTAAGGAACGTCTGTGATCGCTCATCTGCCTGTTCGGTGGCAAGTCTATTCTTGACATCACTTTCAAACTCAATGCTGATGTCATTGCTCCAGTCCAATCATCTTCTTGCACACCTTCTGTGAGCCAATCAGCCTCCAGACTGCGTGATTTAAATCTCAGCGCTTTTCTCTGCCTCCGCCTCACCCCGGTCACTCAGAGCTCCACGTAAGCCTCCATCCTGAACCTCTTGAACAGTTTACATGTTATATATTAATGCCATTTGCACTACTACTTGATCCAATTCTCTTTTGCACAATCTCAGTCTTAATTGTTATTTTTCTCTAAACTTCATCTTTTTAATAAATTTTATCGTATATACAGTTATATGCAAACTTTCACTACCTCAGATTATAAGGTTTTCAGTATAGACCTGTGGTAATTTTCAACAGTGTTGTTTTATTGTAGATTATGCTATTTTAAAACAAAAATCTAAGAGTTCAGATATTTTAAAGGAGTCCCCTACTAAACCTTATACCTGTGCGTACAATAGCTGGTGCAGTCAATGGTGATTTTGTCATGGATAAAACAAAAAACCTGTAGGCTCAGCGAACAATCCTAAAAAGCTTGTGACGAGTAACTCTGAGGAGAGAGGCCCAGCGCTGATCTACTTGTTCAGAAGTCTATGATGCAGCCGCAGAAGGAGGGGGTCAGGTTCAATATTATTGAGTATTTTTCTGTACTGGATTCATTTCTACTGTATAATTTACACACGAAAGGCCTTTGTTGTTCACCCTGATGCTCTTACACCAGTCAGTAGTTATTCTGCCCTCAGGCTCAGGTGCATCTGTGCCACAGAGTAACATAGCCTGTCATTAGCACTAATATAGCTGTCAAGGGATCTGCAGAACTGCGGGCCGTCCTCGAGTGAAGCTGAGTCGGTTCGCTTGTCCCTCTCTTAAGTTTCTTGTTTTTCTTCAAATGCTTGACTCTGGCTGATACCTCGCTGTCAGGACAACTGTACCGCCGTACACAGCAGCATCCCTGCAGAGGCATCGCTAATCAGATCTTGTTTTGGTCTTCAACAGCTAACAGTTGGACTTCACCGAATAGCTTCAGAAATGTCAATACTGTAACACATCTCCCACGAACTGGCAGCTCATGAGAGGAAGTCATTAGATGAGTCCTGGCATTTCACGCGCACACTTCTATGCTTCGCATAATGCCATCCTGAATTGTAAGAGCGCTGCAAGAGCCCCATTTAGTCTCAAAATTGTTATATGTTCATGTGTAATGTCTTTAAGTCTGTAGTGCACCCTCATAGCACTCCCCACAGAGAGTCTGTTAAGAAAATGGAAACATTCATTTGGCAAAAGCTCGCAGCGATATACTGCAACAGATTTTTTTGACATTGATGTATAATCTCTCATAAACACCTAAAATGTAAAAATAATAAAACACCATCCTCACGGTCCCAGAGATGTGTACGGAGTCTTCAGCGAGCGCCCATATTTCGAAATTAAGATGAGCTAAGTGCAATCTATCGAGCATATTGCTGTGAGGAAAAAAACACGACAGAGAGGGAGCTTGCGGCACGATGTCCTGCTGAGATAACACAAGTTTCCCTGCCACGATTTTTTTTTTCTCCCTTCCTCGAAACAGCAACATGGCAAAAACAAAACAACCACAAGAACTGTATTTTAGAAAGACAAATACAAGTAAACATGCGAGTCAAATTCAAACTGAGGCGGCTCCACAGCCCCAAAGCTCTTTGTTTAGCTTCATCTTTCGGTGCCCTACTTTAAGTGAAAGTAAAAAAGTTCAGACTTGTGATATCAAAGAACACTGACCACGCCGGGCTCACGGGGAAATGATGCCGATAATTGTGTTTGTTGAATGATTAAGAGGGTTTCAGAGAACAACTAGCGTGTCTGTGCTTTTTAGCTTCCTGTTGATTAGAAAGCCATCCATTTTAATGGCTTTTCTTCTCCCTTTGTTAACAAGGGACCTCTCTGTACAAGAAAATGGCACCCAAATAAATGGCATGCTATTAAAAGGGGAATAATGGCTCAAAGTGGCAAAACAAAGAAAGGGGGGGGGGGGGACATGGGTGGCATATAAATGTTTGAGATATGGAGATGCGCAGTCTTCTCAGTGTGCCGCTCACATTAAGTTTGTTTCCCAAAAAAACGAGTCAAAACTAGTATCGTCTGGCAGCTGGTTCTTTTTTTCACAGCTATTACGCTGCACCAGTACCGCGGGCTTTTTTTTTTTTTAGGTAATTCATTAGAATTTCATTCACATGTTAGCCATCCCCAAGTGCAACAGAAACCAGCTGTATCGTGATACTTCCACGTTTTAATGTTTCATGTTGCGATTGTGTTATTCTGCTATATTCTGTACATACAGATTATTCATTGTGTGTCCTCCAGGACCAAGCATCTGCCTTTCAGCGTGGGAACATCAAGTCCACGTGGGCAAGACTTTTTTATTCCAAGCGCCAGTCGCTGTTTACAAGTGCAGATAAAATGAAAATGCTAATAAAAAAAAAAAAAAACAGAGCTGATTATTCCGAGGTTGCACTTTTGCTGATGTGATTCCCATTTTACTCTCCACATGTGCTGTTCACCACCCTGCTGCCAGAGCCTGCTCAAATGTGATGAGTTGTACTCAAAATCAGACTGCAAGCATAAAGCGTGCCACTTACCGGCCAATTCTGTGTATTTGTAAAGCAGCCACCTGGGATTCGCGCTCTGTCTCTCTCTGTTTTTGCCACGTCTGAGACGAAGGACTGCTGGACTTTAAAGCTATAAATATAAATATTAGACTCTATAAATAACGGTGACTTTACCTGACATCTGTTGACATCCACAGCGCTCAACAAAAACGTCAAACAGAGAAAATAAACTGCTAGAATTTAACTGCCCAAGTGCAGACTGGACAAAATTGCTATTGTTCTAGGACGATGACTTGAGTCAACATTTAAGTCTGCCCTCACTTCACACACTCCTCGCCATCAAACTTTGAAGGTCATGACTTGCAGAAGAACATGCTTATGTTTGCATGCGGGGGGGGGGGGGGGGGTTGTCTTCCTTTATTAAATGGGCAGTAACAATTAGTTTTTATTACATTTTTTAATGCAAGCATAAATCAGCATTTTATTTTTAAAAAGTGCTTCATTTACAACAAAAATAGGAAACTATCAAATCAATCCCTGGAGCGACTGACCTTGAACACTTTGTGTGTTTTGTTCATTTTGGCAAAGCAGCTGAAGGGCCAGCACTTTATCTGAACAAACCTGCTTTTATCAGAGAAAGATCACAAATGCATCTCTCAGTGTAAGAGCTGTCCTTGTCACATGCAGGAAAACCATTTAATAAAAGAAGGATATGAAAGATTACTCACACTAGATGATCCATACTATACCTGAGTGCCTGTGACCCCCAAAGTCTAATTGGGTTGACTAACATCGCTGATGTGTGCCGTTCCCAGGTGTGGTTAAGCATACTGTGATGTGACTTGCTTGAAGAGCTAGGCCTGGGCACGGTTCAGTTGGACTCTGGCACAATAAGGATGTGGTGTGATCGCTATCCGCTCCAGAGCACATAAATCAGTCCCATCCTCAATTACAGCTACCTCTGTGAAAATCGCTGTGCTAGGCCTCAGTCACACAGGTCTACAGACTGGTCAGCAGCCCCCTGGCAACCTCTGGTTGCTGGGGGAAGATGTGTCCCCACCTGCCCAGCTGGCGAGTGGTTACTGGAAGTTATGAAATGTGATTGTTTCGGTCTCAGATTTGCATGATAAGCACCGACTTGTCAGCTACTTGCTGTAGTAAAACAGAAAAAAAATGCGGCACAAACCAGAAACAGAGAATGTTAGTCTCCAATGTAGAAGTTGCACTGTTTGAAGCATGTTGGCAAATAAGTTGGCTTCTGCCATGCAAACTACAGGCAACCACAGCAATGTGTAGTGATGTTTTTGGTGCAGCACTGTATGCTTCTTTGTGACCAATTTCACCCAGCGACTACCAGCGACCTCCAGCGACCGTTCTCCTTCTGGAAGGGGAACTCAAATTTCTCTCTGGCAACCTGTGGCTGCCAGAGTGACTGAGGCCTTAGCAAATCTATAATCCATGTGAGAGGACAGTGTTGCCACCGCTTCCTGAATTAATCTACAAATTGCATGAAATCATGAATGTTATTAATAAAGTTTTATTTATTTATTTAAAAATAATTAAATTTAAAAATAAAAGAAAAAACTTTTTTTTTTGAGAAAAAAAAGAAAGACAAAAAAAGACAAAAAAAAAAAAAAAGAATCTCAGATTTTTGTCTCAGTTATGATTCACTTCACGCCTCCACCGTGACTCCAGCCTAACAATGATAATGATCCATCAGCGGGCTGATGATGTCTGAAACGGGTGAACCGAAAGTTTAAGGACAGTTTGCAGTTGTTTTTCAAACACTGCTTCAAGTGTAGCCTTAAAGATCCCTTTTCATCACGAAGCTGCCTGTTTTTCAAACACACAGACCCCACACCGACTCAGCTGTGTTTCTCTTTGTTAAAGCTGAGTTCTTTCTTCAGAATGCTAACTGGCATTTCGTGGGCAGCATATGATCCCGTGTAACCGTGTGAAGCTGAAAGGTTTCCTGCTACCTTTACAGACACAAAAACAATCCCACGTGGGAATAGCGTGTCCTCCTCCTTCTGTCGCTTCCATCTCAGAACTCGGCCAGCTCTCCCTCAGGAGAAACTTGAACAGAAAAACAAGGCGATTAGAGAAGCAACCTGCAATACAAAATGACTCATCATGCTGTTTACCTCCAGACATGAGCTTTTATACCAGCTGAGACGCTCCGCTGTCTTCCACACATGAACTCTCTTACTTTGTCATGCAACTTGACATTTCCAAGTAATTACAGGTGTTTCTCATTACTGGGTGTCTGACTTGAGGCTTTTTTTTCCCTTCTCTGCACTGGCAAATGTTCAAAGATAAAGAATCCTCTTATTACTTTGTGACTTTCATGTAAGACCCGTATGAATATGCTTGCCTTTAAACTTTCCACATGGACATATGGCTATCTTTAGTGCCTGTGTGCAGTGTTAATAACACTCATGTCTCACGACACTAAGAGCAGTTTTTTGACACGCACATCTCGCCTGACGCAGATTACGCACGGTGAATTACAGCTTAACCTATCCTTTCTTCGATCTCTGTTCAGGGAACATACTGCCACTGTTTCATGTTTTGATCTTTCTTCTTAAGATGCACTGATAACACTGAAATAGAAGATGCTAGCACAGCATCTGTAGATGTAAAACTCCCCCCCACAGCCCTCCACCTCCTCCAAAGTTCATATCTCCAGCATCACCACATCAAGTGTCTTTGCTGAAATGTCACAGATATGACAGGTGATAATTTACAATGGCTGCTGCAGGGCGGAGGACAGGGTGCTGGCGCAATCTCCATCCATTAAGTCTGTGTGTGTGTGTGCATCCCTTTATAGCACAGATAAGCAAGAGAATGTTGGTTTTAGTGCTGTCTTGGTACATGGCGTGCATCTAATCTCAGCTTGACAGCCTGTTATGAACTCTCTCCAAACACGTCACTGACAAGTGTCTTAAGCTGCCTGTGTCTCCTTGAACTGAGGATGAATGACTGTTTCCGCTTGAAAGCTTAACAATATAAATGATTTATACCGCCCAAAAGTCCTCTTGGTGATTCATGACCTGCTGCATATATAGCTGTAGCCGGCATTAAATGCATAAACAGCTGAGCTAATGCGGCGCAGCTCAGTGTGGGACCACGCGTCCTCGCATCTGCTTGTTCTGCAGCTGAACAAAGAGTTTTCGCTGCCATTTAAGGGTGTGACATCGTTCTCCGCGGCCAGCGGTGGTAACCCAACTCCTCGAGCCGGCTGTGCATCCGCGAGCCCGCTGTCAGCTTTTATAACGCGTACACTGCTTGAAGTCTGTGTTGTGCAAGTGTGCAATTGCATACAGAAATTGTTCAGATTGATATTTTCCAGTCATTAGGGCAGCGCTATAAGACACAATCAAAAACTGACAGAGCAACAAATATTATGTCAGATTTAGTCTCCTCGTGTTGTTTATTTCCCATGAAATGAAAAAAAAAATTGCCTGTGCAACGACTAGATTGCAGAAGCTGGAGGTGCAGGTGAAATGAAGGCTCACATTTAGCAAATGTTACTCACTAACCTCCAAAAAAAAAAAAAAAAAACAGACCACTGCTTAACATTCTGTTTTTTTTAAAATACCATTTTAAGGTCAACTCAATTAGCCTACATCCTCTTCCCAAATTGAAAGCCAATTTGCATTCACTTTTCGAATGCATTGAAATCAGTCAGCTGTGGAGAATTTATAATATGGTTGTAGGTGCCAAAGCTTAGATATTGCTTAATTACAACATAATTGATGGCTAATGTTTCATAGCAGGCAGATGAGTTGTTTTCCACGGTGCAGCAGCATGAATAGGAGAAGTAAAACTTGACTACGGTTGAGCTGCTAAAGTTATTATTTCATTAGACCTTGGGATACACGTTTGGCGTTCTGATTTTGGCACACAGCTATCAGCCTGGAAAATCATACAGAGACTGTGTTTACATGGTAATCGGCATTCAAGGTGCACGGGTCATGATCAAGAGAATTAATCTAATTACCACTATCATTATTTTATTATCTGATAAATTGGCTGTCTTAGCAAAGGCTCCCTGAGGATGCACAGGTGGAAAGTGGCAAAGTCTCTGTGTGGAAGCGGTTCTGCTGGAATGATCAAATTAAAAATTACTTGCCAATCATGTACATACAAGGGCAAAAGTCATATGAAAATAGGGGTACAGTACAAATTCTGGATAACTTTAGTGACCCTGCAGTGCTTTTAAAATTACACAAAGACTTTTTTTTTTTTTTTTAATGGAACAGAAATTTGAATGACTGTTAGTGATCAGCCACAACGCTGCTGGTGAGCCTTTTGCTGAAATGTAATTGCAAGAAAAAAACTTACTTCCTACCAGCAAATATCAAACCCAGCAACAGGAAGTGAACTCGGTCCCATTTACAGTGCAGCGTTTGAAACTGTGAAGGAATCTTCAGGAGGTACAGCTGGTTGTAGCCTGATGGAGCAAACTCAAGTAGATCAGAGAGAGCCTTTTTGTTTGTGCATTTCTTTCGTGTGTGTGTGTGTGTGTGTGTGTGTGTGTGTGTGTGTGTGTGTGTGTGTGTGTGTGTGTGTGTGTGCGCGCGTGT
>JAVDPK010057269.1:3689-19817 GCA_034780415.1 Cichlasoma orientale
GCTAGTTGTACCACATATTTTGAACATTTGCTCATATGGCAACCAGTGCTCTCTGCAGGTACATGTGCTGTCCATATCTCTCTACGGTCTGCTAACACCACGAGGAACCATGCCAATGGAGAACAATGTTCACCCCAGTAAGGGGATGCTGTGAGGCACTGTAGTTACTGTTGCATGAACCTAGTCTTCATGACATTGAGGGTCCTGCCCTAATTTCTATTTGATGGACCATCAGAGTCTAACCGCCAAATAGATTTACTGAATTCTGTATATCAATAAATAATGTTCAACATATTAAGAAATATTAAGTGTTAGTATAACACCTAATATATAATAAATATACTGAAATGTGTATGTCTGTGATATTTCTCTTATTTCTTTTTTACAATTGAAACAAATGTATTTCTTTAGTGTTTATTAAAAAATAAATATTTCTTTACTGTTTCACCACCAGGTTGGATGTCCATTTGTTTTCAGACATAAGACAGAAATATGCTCAATATTGAACCTCTCTGTGTTGAAAATAAAATAGCTTCAAAATTAAAGCATCATTTTGATATTTCACAGATATATTCCATCTGTGAAATGCAGTAATTGGTACCCACATCGTTCTGAATGTCATTGCTAAGTTTGTTTACTTTAGCTGCTTAAATCACATTCTGAACCTCTCTTCGGTGGCTGACGTGCAGGACAAAGGGACACCTACTCAACCCCACAGTGTGCAGAGGTCACTTCCAAGCTACTGCTTTATACCTATCCTTGCTGGATGACTCTTGTCCTCTGGGTGTGTCCGTACTGACATACTGATTTCACGAGACTCTGAGACATTCAGCTCATCCTGCTAAAGGACATTCTGGCCCAGAATCTTACATGTTCTTCAGTTTTGAGCTGTGAAGAATACTTGTATCAGACGTCCAACAGTATGTTTTTCAGTGCTATTACGTTTCACATTGTGCATGTGTCATATTTCACCCAGCAAAGAATTTCATCCAGCAACCAGGAAGTATTCACCAACTGGCTGGTGATTGTACATTTTTTCCTAGTAACCAGGGGTTTGGAGAGGGTCTCAGACTGGTCTCTAGACAAGTGTGAATGAGGGCTAACTTGGTGCAAAATGGAATGTATCTTGATCTAAACTATAAAAGTTCTGAAGAATCTGTGCAAGATTCCATCCTTTAAAGTGTTTACTGGACCTTGACTATGCACCTTTTGACATTTCGTTGCCTTAACTGCAAGTGGCCTGACGTTCTCCTCACAAAAGTGGGTCAAGATGTTGCTTTGGCATACGTGCTTTCGAGAAAAACTGAGCACATTGCCAATGAGAAATAAAGTTCATCCTGTCATGTATCAAGAATATTTTATGCATGAAAATGCAGTTTTTACTACTCACTCACTGTTCTCTTTCTTTGTGTCTCTTTCATACTTTTCACGCCTTTTTTCCTCTCTCTGCCCTACACTCATATCTACTCTGAAAGAAAAACAAGCAGTCACACAAATACACATGCACACATCAACACATAGTCTTGTTGGTGAGTTACCCACAGGTATTCTATTATTTAGACATTGAACATTATTAGGCATTTTCTATGCATGAGAAAAGAGACTTCAATCCATGTAATTGAGAATTGTAATTTGAGCACCGAATGTGACTTTGTGCTGTCCATTTAGATTAATCTGTGTATTGTATGGTTGGAAAAGAAGGTATGTATCTTTGAGATCAAAGACAGGCATGCAATCATGGTGAAATGTGGTAGGTGAAGAAGAATAGAGCTTACACTGTAGACTGTGTGATCCATCATTATCAGAAGAGAATAAAGAACTGCAGAAACTACTGGGAGGAACAAATGTTTGAAGTTAATCTTGGCAAACGTTCACTAAAATATGCTCTGTAAATATGTTTTTTATTGTTTGCCACTTTCTTTTTTACTTCAAAGTTGGAAATTAATCAGTGGTTTAGCAGGATGTGACCAGATGATCTCTTCAGACTCAGATACCCATTTTTGTTAAAAACAAAAAAAGGGGTGGGGGGGGGGGGTGATGACACTGCAGGCCATTGCTGCATTTAAGAGAAGTGTTTGAACCACAGTAAAAAGGTAAACCAATTTTTTTCATTTTAATTCACAGCCCATGGCTACCTTCAGATGTCCTTTTTTTGTTTCTTTTTTCACAGTTTAGATGAGACTCTCATTCTGAGTATGCAAAAAAAAAGGCAAGATAATAATAGTAATATTTTATAAGCCAGGGGGAAAAAATACGTAAATGAGCTATCCTCGCCAATGATGAAAGCAAATAATTGAACTTCTGAAATTTCATTACGACATATTTGCTTGGCTTTGCTTTATGTACAGTTCCCAAGCCAAAGAAATGTCACTACACAGCTGGTCAGAGCATAGAGACACACATTAAGATTGCAGGATTTTGAGTGTTACGTTATTGTGAATTGATTACAAGGTGATGATGAAGACTTGGAGGTGTGAGAACATGCAAAGAAAGGGCCCTTATCAAAGAAGCAGTAATTGTTTTTATGGAAGCACAGAAATATATTTATATAAGAGAAAAAAATTAATAGAAACTAAGCAAGAAAAGAAAAGGGGTGAATGTCTCAGTTATATTTACAGCTCACAGACAAAAGTGAGCTGTCCTCTGTGATTATTACTCTTTTGTTATTTTAGTATTTACTATGTTCTAACTACTCTTTGAGCGTCACTGAAAATGAGGGCATGACCTGGATGGTTTCTCCAGATTTTGTTTATTATTAAGTAAAGGTTGAATTAATAAATTAATGTGCATGTTTCTGTGTGTTTCTGTGTGAGTGTCTCAAGCAGCAGCTCCCCACATCTAGGCATATATGAAGCAGTGGAAACTATTGCTTAAGTATGTATGTCTCCTCCTGTGGGAGGCCCTGTTTAATTTTGCATGCCCGCAGAGAGTGTCATAATACATTCACATCACATGGCTCAACAAGCTCATAGGGTCAGGCAAGAGAAGAGCACCGCTTGTGTGTCAGCAGTTGTGAATTCATGCACTGCTGCTCCATGTATATGCATGTGTTTGTGGACAGTACTATATGTATATACAATAGGCGTGCTTACTCACTCACATATGGGCTAGTAAATATTTATTCGTGTACAAACTGTTGTGCGTCTCCTCTTGAAGTCTGATGGTGACATCATTTGTACTGAGAGCAAGACTGGGCCAATCACTTAACCTTAATTAATAGATCTTCTATGCATAGTGTCCATGATGGTAGAGTAAACCAACATGGCACAAAACATTTAACATACCCTAAAGGCCACCCAAAGGTCAGATCCACAAAAAGAAGACAAAAAACGTGGTACAGGCGGGTCTTTTTTCACTTTCAATTTTACAGACCCCCTTGACATTAGACATTATTACACTCCTAAATGTGAAGGCATATTGATTTATCGTGAAGCTGCTAAAAGTCTGCATAAATTGTAGCATGTGAGTAATTATTGGAGCGAGTCCGGCTTTTAGTTTGACCTTTGACGGGGGGGGTGGGGGGGGGGGGTGCCACGGTTTTAGATGCAAAATGCCTTAAATGTAGTTTAGTTCACTGTGATGAAACGTAAAACTTTATTATTTTGTGAATTTTTTTAATCCATTCCAGGAGACGTCAACACCTAATATGACTTGTTGATATGGCTTATTGCATAAAAATTCCTCTTCACTGAAATTGGTTGGCTTAGATTTTAATTATCTGTTAAATTGGTGGGACCACTGCATGCTTCTGTACTTCGTGAATTTTTTTTATTTATTTTTTTAATGTTTTTGTGAGTTTTAATTTGAAGTGGTTTTAACAGCGGACAATTCCAAAGGAATTCAGATTATGTTTGTATGTCAAGCTGTTCGGCAAAGATAAAGATAAGACAGTCTTTGTGGTGCAGGGGGACAGCTGCACACAAACACACAATACTACACAGACACATGCACAATGACAAAAAGCATATGTTCTCAAAACAAAATACAAGCAAATAAAAATGCATACTTATTACCTGAAACACTTGAACACGGGCATCATTTGATTTGTACGCTGGTATATGTTCCTCTTACTTCAAAGAATAGGTCAGTGACGCAAGTTGTTATTTTGACCCATAGTTGCACTTAAAAATGAAGGGATGTTTAGCAGCCTTGTGAAGGTGCATGTAAAATATTTTTTGTGTTGTAATTTTTGGATGCAATGCAACTCAAAAATAAAGCTTTCTAACATATAAAGGTACAATCAGTGGGATTGGATAGTTTAACAATGCACAGCAAAATGCATGCATGCATCCAGACACACAATACAGAATGGGGCCAGTGTTGTCTGTAGAACTGCTAGTAGATGATTAATATGTTTTGTTTATCATGAGAACAATGCACTCTCTTCTCTTCTCTTTGGTCTTCACATTGTCACACAGAGGAGTGGTGTGCGTGTGTGTGTGTGCCATATTTTGTCGTGCCGCAGGCCTGTTCTCTCACTGGCTGTAAAAAGTCCATGAGGGCTTCTCACAAGCCATGTTCTGATTTTCTGTGTCTCTAGCTCCATTGCTTCCTGTTATTCCCTACGCCCACACAATGACAGGGTCGAGACCTGTGTTTGCCTTCCCTGAGAGACGCAGCAATACGCACATATGTGCGAGCACCCTTGGACACACAGAAACAAGTGCACACAGGACACACTTTTGCAAAGAGCACACATACTCTTGTAAACAGTTTTTTACTCTGGAGCTTCACCCCGAAGGAAAGAACTAATTTACTTTTGCAGAGAGTTCAGAGGTGTCACACAGTGTTTATTTGGATGTGCATGGATCTATGTGTGGAAATGTGCGTGGAAACAAACAAACACAAATACTCGTGGAAAGAGTAAAATTGTGGCGTAATTATTGATCTCAGCATGTTCTTTTTTATCATCTCAGACTGTATTTTCCTGTTCTTCCTCCTCACATTCTTTCACATTATTATTATTTTTTTTTTTGAATTATGCTTCTGTGGGGAATTTATGTAGACTTCATGACATAACCTCTGCAAGTGGCTGATGCCATTGCTAGCTTTTGTACCTGTGCAGGCTGTGTTGACAGCAACATGTAGTTACAGTGCATTTCTATTGAGGTGCCGGTTGAGTTATGGTATTGGGTGGCATAGGGTTTGAGAAGGTTTTGTGGATCTGACGTACCTATGGCAGTGATTTATAGTTAGGATAAATAAGGATACTAAGAGTGATATGACAGTTCTGAATGGAGATATCATCATGTCTTTGTGTGGGGTCTGGCCAGAGGACTTCATCCACATCACAGGCAAACTTCCCTTGCCAGGTAACGGGGTGGGGGGCTCTTGCATGTCGAATCCAGCCTTGACAAAAAACCTTGACACTTATACCATCACCGGCGTGTTCAATTGCCTCCAATAAAGTTTCCCTGGTGTAGGGCTGTCAGTCAACACCACCGTGCCTCCTTTTTGGCAGATTGAACCCTGCTTCAGCTATGAAATTATATTCATGGGGCCTTTCCATGGAATCCAGTTAAAAAAAATGATAAAAGGTAGTTTACAGTAAGTGATACACAAAGACAGATTTCTGAAAGTGTGTATTTACAGTACATGCATTCCACATTTACACACATTACACTGTAGTTTAGAGTACTGTAAAAGTAGCAACTGCAACTACTAGCCTACAGTAACAGCAGGCCTATGAGCATAGAATTGCACTGGAAGCATCAGAGCTAAAAGTGTGTGTACTTACATTTCCTGCTGAGTCTGTTGCGTTGGACGACACAATCAGTAGTTGACAGAGACACACTGTTGATTTCATTACAGTTGATTTTGTCTTCAATCACTCTCTGCTGGATTTCATGGAGTCAGATGGCATTATTTTGAAGGACCATGTCAACAATGAGTGTTTCTTGTTGTAGGGAGAAAAGAGCAGTCCTTCCAACCTCATTTGTTCGTCTTTCAATTCTAGAAAAGAGAAAAAGCACTTACAAATGTGCACAGCCAGTGAAAACAGCATTGTAATGGGCATTGCAACACTTACAGTATAGCATACTGTATGACAAATGTTGTACATCAAGGAAAAATTACCCATTCTCTTCTCTGAATGTCCTGATGATTCTGGCCACAGAGAATCTGCTCAAATTGTGTTGGACTCTTTGTCCTTCTTCCCTCATTGTCATCCCATGAACAAGGACAATAGCTGCCCGAATTTCATCAGTAATGATTGTTCTTGGTTGTCTTCATCTTGGTCTTCCTCCTCTGCCACCTCTCACATCAATTCTTCCTCCTCTGCCCCGAGGTACGCGTCAGTCCATTGTAGATGCACACGTTCCACCTGTGCACTCTGAACCGCCTTTTATCTGGCCCAGTTGGTCTGATTACATCATTAGAAAAAAAAAAAGAGCGGTTGAGCTTTGCAAATTGTGTCTAAGTACCAGAACAGTGTTTAAGGTTCGGCCAAAAGAGTGTTTAATTCGAAAAAACTGTAACACAAGCATAAATCCATTGTTATTCTACACTCTGTCTTGGTTGTCTTACAAAATAACATCGGTCAGTCAATACAAAGAAAATGGATTAGACTGAGCATGCTGTGGGCCCAAACATAAATGCTGTGCACACAGCAAAGAACCAAAAGTGAATAAATAAAGAAATAAAGAAATATACCTTCATGGATCTCTGCTTTCCAGTGAAGGGAATACAGAGGGGCTGAGCATTAGCCAATACTGCAGTCAATAAGTTAGAAAGAGCTATTAGCAGTGAGCATTGTATTTGGGGATTTAGCAAAGGTTATATTGCTTTCCTGTGTTTAAAAAGATTGCTTTATAAATGCAAAATTCTCTCTGAAGTATTGCACACTGACACAGAAATGTGCTCTTATCTCTGTGATAACCTATTGAACTCCATAGACCTTGAATGCTTTATTCTAAGCGATTTATTGCCTGACACAAGGTCAATAACCCCATCCTGTCACCTTTGAAGCCATTTGGATTAGAAGCTAAATTGATTATCCTCAACAAATCTTTTTTTCAAAATCTGCAAATCCCTTCCTCAGTTTTAATATGTATGGAATAAGGTGCTTGAAGAATTCTTTAAAACAAACAAACAAACAATAACAACAAGTGACCCTGAGACAGAAGGGATGGAGTGATATCACTTTAATCACAGCTATCATGTTGCATCAGGTTAGAAGCAACTTCATGGAAGACTAGAGAGCTCTTAGATGAAAACCGTGTGCCGAGGAAGGAATTAAATGTGACACCAGCTATGCCTGTGGCAGATGTTGCCATCATAACTATTCTCCAAGGAACTGAATTCATTAAGAGTCGCTACATCCAGTATACTTGCTCATGCCATTCACAAACACGCAGAGGCCCAAACACTTCCAAATGACACACTCACAAACACAGAATGTGACCTTATGAGTGAGATATATTATAAGTGTGTTGCTAAGAGCAGAAAAGTTAATGAAGTGCAGAACAGAAGTGCAGAGAGAGGAAGACGGAGCACACGCCTATTTTAGCTATTTATATAATTTTGCCCACCTAGACTGTAAATGAAGACAAATTAACAAAGGCATTTCAAATCCCGTCAAACCACATAAGGATGTACGAGACTGCTGCAGATTGTGGTTATTATTTTTTACAGCCGCTCTTATCACAAACACACACACGTGCATGTAGTGACACAAAGATCCTTGCCAAAACATGTGTCTTCAAAGCTTTCCCTGCCATTTCACAGGTCAGAGTGGCTCATTTGGAATCGCTTTGTCTCTTGTCATGGTACAAGTTACCAACATATCAGCATGACCAGGGTGTTTTATACGTGTGAGGTTTGCGCGCACACGCACACACACACACACACACACACACATGAAACAGACACGCACACAAAGTATCTCAAAGGCACAAAGGCATGTTATTAAATTAGATGAGGAAACATGCGCCGAGCGCCTCAAATACAAGAGCCTTTCTCTTTTCACCTAATCCCAACAAAGGGATGCTTACTCCTTTGTTCTGCGCTCCCTCTTGTCTCCATTCGGACAAGGAACGAGGGATCCAGGGAAGGGAGGAGTTCTTGCCAAGTCCAGGCAGAAAAGGAAAATCTCTTCCTCTCTTTGTTTGTTTGGTTTTCTGCGGAGTTAATCTCAGCACTGCTGATTAGAGGGTGGTACAGTAGTCGGTCGTCTTCTCCTAGAGGAAGAGAACGAGAGGAAAAAGAGAAGTGAATGAAAACAAACAGCTACTTCCATCGCCAACCATCTCAGGAGAGACAGGCCTTTGCCACACACATAAGCATGCTTGTGTACGAGCGTACACATTCCTTGCCAGAGAGAATAGATAAAAGAAAGAAAATTAACAACAAAATTAACAAGAAAATGAACAAACAAAAACCTTCACCTTGGGGCTGTCCATCACATCAAACAAGAAAGGATTAATATCTCTATTCTGTTTACATCCTTAATCACCTCTACTAATGCTTAGTCAGCACAAACAGCAGTTAATGCTGAACATTCTCCCAGTAAGAGACAGCTTTAAACTTTTGAGTGTACCTCTGGACTCAAAAGAAGAGACGCATAAGTCAGAAGAGATTTTCATTTGTGATGATCACAGTATTTAAGCATGAATATAAAATGATAAAGACCAAAACAAGTGTGATTACGGCAAGAGGTAGACAAGAAAAAAAGAAATGAATTGGGGATTCTGCAGAATTAATGAAGGCTGGTAACAAACATTTTTAAGGACATGAGGGAAAACAAACTGCCAGAACTGTAGAAAATCCCATCCCACTACTAATCAATATTCATACACCAGACTCAGTTATAAAAATGAAGAATTTCAAATGGAACATGGTGAGCCTATCTTTATTTAACTTTGGTGTCTCGATAGTGACCTTGTAATCTGAAGTGCTTAATAAACCAACAATCTGGATAACTATCTCGCCACTGTTAGATAGAGAAAACAAGAAAATGTTATCACTGAATATCCAGGAGGGGCCTGGCAATTGATTTGGGGTCTATAAGGATTAGAAATATTTCAAAGATTAGTTAACCTGGACCTTGTGATAGAGTCAGAGCTTAAGGCTGTGCTGTGTTAGACCTTCTTAGCAAAGTTTGAGCTCAAAATCTTGTAAGGAAAAGAAAAGAAAAGTGTGTTTCATATAGTGTACAAAAAAAGTGTGTAATACCGTCTATTGAGTCCCCAGATTATTTAAAAAAACATCATAAATAAACAACTGTGTCAGGTATCAGTTCACTCCAAAGGTAACAAAACCCACAACATTGTCTAATGCTGAAAGTGAAACCTGGGCAGTGTCGCTTGAGCAGCATTTTTGTTGTTCTGCATGTGTGCATACAGGAGGTGTCCACTGCAGAACTGCATTATGTGTTCAGTCATGAACACATAATGTGCACGACACGCAGATCATAACTCTGTGTAGACATGCTGGAAGTCTTCAGTGAACCGTAGATGCATTTGTCGTCTTTATAATAATCTAACCACTGACTGGTTAGATTATTATAGGTTGATGTGAGCTATTCAAGCTTCACATGGTCTTCTAAAACACTGAGCCAATGGCCTAATACTCAAGTGCTGTTTATCAGATTTCCCTCATAGCAGACAAATGGTCCTAATAGTTACTGTCTTTAAAAGATTAATCATTGTTTTGCTAATATGTTTACACTACACTGTAACACATTTCACATTGTCTTTTTTGTACTGCCACCTTATGCAGCCAAGAGTACATGATTGCAGATGCTGAGTTATGGAGCCTTGAAAGAGTGAAGATAAAGACAGTCCGATGAGAAACCCATCATTCTCTGTTACCTATAGCCTTGTGAAGAGCATCTAATGTATGTGAGAGTGCCAGCATGTGGCCAATCAGAGTACACTCCAGAGTCTATCAGGATTACTGTTACATGGCCCTCTGTACAGCCTGATAGAATCATGGCTTTTTCTGATTGGTTACTGGCTCTGGAGGGTTCCACTCAGAAGAAAACCACTTCGGCCTAAGTCTCACACATCCCATCCCTGGTGTGAGTGGAATCTAGAGGATCAAGAGTGTGAAAAGAACGCTCTCATATTGCACTCCTGTCCCTTCTTTGTCTCGCAAGCAGATGTGTGTCCTGGGAGCTGACGTCAGAGAGGTATAATAGAAAGCCACTGAAGTTAAACCCTGAAAATCTACACAGTATAGCTCAAGGGCTCTGTAAAGCCATAATGTAATTACTCTCCTTTGTCAGTCTTGTGCAGTTTATTGAAAGACAGCTACTGAGGGAAATTCATTTGAAGGTATAGGTATTAGCTAGATGTTAAAGGAATATTTAGTTCAGACAAAAGAAGTACAGTCAGGTCCATAAGTTTGTTGGTAATGATGGGATTTTTGCAATTTTGCCTTTCTACACCTCCACAGTGGATTTTGAATCAAACAGTTAAGATATGGTTGAAGCACAGATTTCAACTTTAATTCGGGGGGTTTAACAAAAGTCTAGCATAAACTATTAAGAAATTACAGACACTTTTATATATAGTACCCCATTTTCAGAGGCTTAAAAGTGATTGGACCAACTAACACAATTTGAAATATAAGTATGGTTTTAAGGTTTATGGTTTTAAGTATGGAAATCCTTTGCAGTCAATGACTGCCTGAAGTTTAGAATCCATGGACATCACCAAATGTTGTGTGTCCTCCCTTGAAATTCTCTGCTAGGCCTTTACTGCAGCCACCTTCAGTTGTTTGTGGGTCTCTGCGTCTTCAATAACTAAGAAAGCATAATCTACGGGGCTGATATCAGATGAGTGATGAGTAAATACCCCATTCTTTGCCTTGAGAAACTATTGGGTTGCTTTTGCAGTATGTTTTGGGTCATTATCCATTTGCACTGTGAAGTGCTGTCAGAACAGTTTTGCAGTATTCAGCTGAGTCTGAGCAGACCTGTACACTTCCCAATTCATCTTGCTACTTCCATTAGCAGTCACGTCATCAGTAAACACTACTAACCAAGGTCTTTTGGCAACTGACATGCCTATGCCATAACCTTACCTCCACCATGATGTGCTATGCATTGGCCATTGAGCTGCTCCTTCTCCATGCTTTTCTCTTCCCATCATTGTGGTACAGTATAAAGCAACCTTGGTTTCATCTGTTCAAAGAATTTCTTTTTCAGACTTGTGCACGCGCTTTTAGATGTTTTCTAATCTGGTCTTCCTGTTCTTGAATCTCACCAACGGTTTGCACCTTGGTGTAAACTGTCTGCATTTACTCTCTGTATTTATGCAATGTCAAAGCCTTTGAGAGACTAGACAGTGATAGACCCACCTCCTGGGTTCTGGATTTGGCTGATGTTGTGAAGTTGTTTTTCTTAACCATTGAAATAATTCTGTCATCATTGACTTTAGTTGTCTTCTGTGGTCTTTCAGGCCTTTTGGTGTTACTGACCTGGTCAATGCATTCATACTTTTTAGGATAGCATCAGATTGTTAATTTTGCCTCTCTTAACATTTTTTGCTAGTAATTTTTATTTTGGTTTTTCACCCTAATGATGACCTCTTTCACTTGCATCAGCATCTCTTTGGACCTCATAATGAGCTATCTAATGAAAGTTCCTGGAATCAACTCCAAATGTTGTTTTTTTTTTTCTGCTTTATTTATCATGGAATAATGAAGAAACAGGTCTTATCTGGCCACGAAACTGTTCAATTAGTCAATTATTCAATTTTATTCGCATCTCTGAAAATGAGGGTCTAATTTAAAAATGGCTGTTAATTCACTACTTTTGTTGAAACTCTCAAAATAAAGTTGGACATTTCAATCACATTTTATTTGCTTAATTTAAATTCTATAGTGGCGGTGTACAGAGCCAAAATTACCATAAGAAAAAAGTAAAAAGGTCATGTCCAAAAACTTATGGAACTAAATGTAACTAGAAGAAACAGGTGGTTATAGTTGACTGTAAGAAAAGAAGTCAGAGTGCACAGAAGTCTGTGAAAATACTAATTTCTTGATTTGTTACCCCAGTAAACATAATTTTATGTCCTTAATTGCTAGTTATAAATTATATTCAACACATACTGTTGTGGATTTACCAAATTTACAGAAGACAGGTATTAAAACAAAGTTTGTTTTAGGGCAAAGTTTCCTTGGGGACATTAGTTGAGATTTAAACAAACACAAGCTCCAAAATGGTGATCCACAAACTAACAGGTGATGTCACAGAGTCAGTCTTTCACATGCACTCTAAGGTTGTAAACCTGCCATTTGTTGTATATGTTTTCCACAATCAAGGACAGATTTGTCATAGTGAACATAATGAAATGATGGGGATAAAAGACTCATCCGCTTAACTTGTCTTTTGATTCATTTGTAATGGCAAACAGTAAAACAACTGTTTTCCTTTCATCAATGCTACTGCGGTAAAGGGAGAATGTTTAGACACACGGCATCACACACAACATCACACACTATTAAAAATGTTTCCAAATGTAGATTCAAGCAGGTGTTGGTTCAGACCCAAACAATTCACACACAAATACACACAGAGAAGAGAAGTGTGGAGGCCTGCAGATAGTTAGACTTCAAAGGCCCAGTGCTTGATTAGGCCACCTGAGGTTTGGGTGTAAAGACAGGACAAAGCTGATCCACAGAGAAAAGATCTGCTCACTCGTCTGCCTCCCTCATTACAGTCTCAGAAGAGTTTGAGGATTTGAAACAAATGTGCACAATGATACTCAGTATCTGGGCAATAAGTACAGTAAAATTAAGGGTTTACACTGTTTGCATTTAAAATGATACTTTTTCCTTTAAGCAACAAACCAGAACAAGCGCCCTGTGATCTGTAAACAATGTTTTTGACTTTCATTCACTTGTATTTTTCAATTTCAAATATGAATGCTGAAGAATGAGATAAAAAAAAAACAGTGGAAGTAAATATGAAGTATGTATGGTGTTTACTTTGAAAACAAGAAAATGCTGCTGAAAAATGGCCTAAACCATTATTTTCAATTCAAATTGTTGCATATGGATATAATGTGTAGGAGGAAAAAGTTGTCTTGATTGATATGATTTGGAACTTGCATCTTGTCACTTGGTCTATTGATAGTTTTGGTCCATTGATTTGGAACAAGCTGGGATAGTTTCTCCATTTTCAAAAAGGGAAGAAGCTCTAATGCAACATGGAAAACACCAACACACTACTGCTAGCAAAAACAGTCGATATGTCCAAAGTAGAACATGCACACACACTGAGCCACACCCCAGAAATCACTCGTTATTCCTATTTTTTTAATATAGTATAGATTAAACATAGTAACTAAACAGTTTTATTAATCTAAATATTTACATTTAGATTCTTAATCTTAGGATTAAAATTTTGATCATTAAATGTAATATTCACATATTGTGATGCAACTTTTTGAAAATTTTAATAGTATTTATTTACTTTTTTAAAATTTATTTTCAAAACATCTTAACAAGGACAAATTATCATAGCTTACCAAAAATAGCTGGACCCAAGAGCAGACAACAAATCACACAGTGAAACATTTGCATGGTGCAAAGTAGAGTAGCTGCTGGCTGGACGTGCACAGACTTAAGGGGGTTAGGCAGGAGGTTTTAGGTGAGTAGCTGGAGATGCACAGGTGGGTGGCGGAATCAACGAACGCAACACTGGGAGAAGAGCGAGAGTTAGGAATTACTAGCAGGTAGTGCCAAAGTACAAGAAACAATGAGCAAATAGGGACAATCTGGCGGAGAGCCTCAGCCCCAACCAAACCTAAGTACACAGACATCCAACGAGCAGACAAGCCACAGGTATGCAAGGCCAGCCCAGAAAATATGAATCCAAAGGTGGAGATGGAGCGCAGCTTGCCCACCAGTACACCTGAAAAAACAAAACTTAAACAAGCCACCTCAGCCAGCCTGCACCCTGAACAGAAATAACAAGAATGACTTCAAACAGAACAACATAATCCCTTGTTCTACTTGCCCATGACTGTTTAGGTTGTAACTTTTGTTTTGTTTGTTGTTTGGTGTAGCATTAGATCAGGCTTTAGAGTTGCCATCTCTTGTTACCTTATTACCCCATTAGAAATAAGAGCTAGAGCTTGTACATTTAGGGCTTCTATACTATACTAAATGTACTGGTCAGTTTGAATGTAACCAAAATGCCTTTCATGGAGGAGGCAGATCCTGAAGACTGGGAATGATTTGGCAGTCACACTCTCAAAGGTTGTTGAAGTAGATGAGAAGCAACCCAGCGGCAAGGTATCAGGTTTAGATGAGATTTGTCCTGAAATGGACATTGTGGGGCTGTCTTGGTTGACATGCCTCTTTAATGTCACGTGGAGGTCTGGCACAGTGCCTGTGGAGTGGCAGACCAGGTGGCTCCCATTGTCATAATGGATGCTGTAATTATCAGGCTATTGCACTGCTCAACCTCCCTGGGAAAGTTGAATCCAGGCTGCTGGAATTGGGGTTCCAGCCGACTGTTAAAACTTGGATTCCCTCCTGGCCATGGAACACTGGAAGAAATCTTCATCCTTGCGGGACTTGGATGGACCATGGGAGTGTGACCATCCAGTCTACATGTTCCCCCAGACTGCGTCCCCTGGGGGCAACTGTGGGGTATATTGTAGGAATATGGGGTTCCAGGTCTGTTGTTACAAGCCATGTTGTACTTGTATAACCAAAAGTGAGAGCTGTATTCACATCCTTGGCACAAACTCAAGCAATCAGTGTTGCCCCTTGTTTCAAATCCTGTTTCTGATATTCATGTATATAATCTCAAGGGTGTCAAGTTTGGGAACCGCAGAATAAAATCCCTGTTTTTCACAGATGATGCCACTCTGTTGGCTTCATCAGACCTTTAGCATGCACTGGAGTCGTTTGCAGCACAGTATGAAATTAATGGGATGGGAATCAACACCTGAATCTTAGACTATCAAGTGAGGACGTTAAATATCTTACATTATGCAGATGGAAGGTGGACCAGCATCAGCAGTAATGCAGGCATTGTACTGGTCTGCTGTGGTAGACCCAACAGACCAGTACAATGTGAATACAAGCAGATGAGCTATGTTTCCTCAGTAGGGTGGCTGGGCTCAGTGTAAGAGATATGTGGAGGAGCTTGGACATCTGGAGTGGTCTTGGAGCATAGCATTCATTTTGAAAGGAGCCAGCTGAGGTGGTTTGGGCATCTGGTTAAGATGCCTCCCTTTGGATGTTTTCTAGCCACGCCTAAGTGGGAGGAGACTGTGGAGAAACCTGCAGGAGACATAATATATCTAATCTGGCCTGGGGAACACCCTGAGAAGAACATTAGGGCTGAACTGCTTGTTACCTGCTCTTAATTTGTGTGTGTGTGTACCAATGCAGTTTATTTTTATTTACTGTTACTGGTCAAATGTCATGTCATGGTTCACCTGGTGATAACGATTGCATGCTGCTGTACAGGAATTAAGGATAAATTGAAGTACTTTGTCTTTTTAAGGCTATATTTTTATTAACCTGCCGTGTTGACTTTTAATCATTTTACTCCTCAGCTTCTCCCTAATTTATTTCAGACAGTGAAATCATTTTTATCATATGTATGTCTCAGCTGAAAAGAACAAATGAATGTATTCTGTACTGTATAGCATGTGTCTGAGAGTGTGTGTGTGTGTGAGTGCAGCATAGTTACACTCAACAGAGCTCAAAGCTTCAAGCACAACCAAGTATCTGTATTAAGAGAGCAAGCGATCGAATGGAAAATCATAGAAAATTACAGGGAGTGTTCAAAAATCAATTTGTGTTTGAGGTTAAATGGGAAGAAACATATACAGAAGCAACACAGTCCAAACAATAGCTGAGGTACAATGGGAAGCTGCAGCAGAAAATACATTTTAGGCCGACAACATAATTAGAGCTCCACGAGTATAATGGCTGGTAGATTTTTCTTCACCAAACATTCAACACAAGAAAAACTCCTTTATTGTTTGCTTACTGCAAAGTCATCCAAGTTTTCGGAAAAAAGAATAGGAAAAAAGAAAAAAAAATCATGCACAGATTTTGTTAGAAGTCACTCTTTTTTATAATCTCATTACACATACTGTTTGTTTGTGTGTGTGTGTGTGTGTGTGTGTGTGTGTGTGTGTGTGTGTGTGTGTGTGT
>JAVDPK010057315.1:0-19810 GCA_034780415.1 Cichlasoma orientale
CCCGTCTCTGTCTCTTTCCTCCTTTCTCTCCCTCTCCACTCATCCCCTTTTTCTTCCTTTCATCCCCATAGATATTTCATATTGATCCGTCACCTCTCTGCATTATCATTCTCTCTATTTATCACCCCCTCCTTATCTCTGTCTTCTTCATTGTTTTCTCACTCTTTCTTCCTTCTTTTCCTTGTGCCCCATTTTACTCCAACCTACCGATTACTATCAGTCATCCACCCCCTCCTTATTATTTCCCCATCCTCTTCCCCTCCTCCATCCCTCCTCCCTCCCTGCTTCCACCCATCCCATTATATTAATAGGCTGTTCAAAGTGTGTGATTTCAGCAGTAGCTTTTTCTATTAGCCAGCACTGCATTAGTGCATTAAGTCTGTATGCACACAGCTGCCTGTTACTCAGATGGACACATTAACAGCATAATGGCGTACTGCTAGCTGCATTCATATTCTCTGGTGTACACATATGTGCATGCACATGCATAGTCTAGTTCAATATTCATACAGTCCCGTACAAGTTAATTACACCGTGCACTCACAGGCATGCACATGCTTAGCCGCGTCTTGCGCATACTCACACCGAAGCGTTGAACGCACAAAAGGAAACTATAAGAATTGATATTCACCGAGTCATTCGAGCACATTATGTGCATGCTAATGCAGCAAGCGATGAGTCACACTGAGTTTATTAAAGTGACAACACAACTTAAAACATCATTCAGGTGAAGCGGTGATGCTCCTCAGCTGATTTGGTTTTGCGATGTGTCGTGTCTCATACAAAAAAAGGGTTGAAGGTCACCTAAGAAATGATTTTTTGTAGGTTTTTTTTGTGCAAAATAAAAAAGAAAGAAGAAAGCGCAAACATCTGTGTGCTTATGTAAAGGTCTGTGAGCCAGTATGCGTGTAAAAGTTTGTCGGGGGAGGTGGATTGGAAGACACAGGGGGGGATCCGGAAATGGAATTGCTTCCTCTCAGCAGGTGTGTGCATGTGCGAGCGCGAGTGCCTTCTTCCCCTAAAAATAAAATGATACTGCTTCCCTCGAGACCATATGGTACAGATAACAAGCTGGTCCTCCAACTCTCTCGCCTGCGCTCTCCCCGGTGGGATGAAAGAGCGGTCCATCTTGGGAGACTTCTTTTATTGGTATAAGTTCAGGAAAAGTGAAACTTTATTATCTCTCTTTCTCTTAGCCTTGCCTTCAAAGGCATGAGCGGGGGGGGGGGGGGGTGTGTTAATTTTCTATAATGCTGCAGCTGCTTTTTCAGCTGTACACCTGTTACTCCGTGAGTGCACTCACCCTACATTTCAGTGCAATTACTTTCTGTGATTGAACTCGCATCAGAAAATGACTGCTGACCAACTTCCGGATCAATTAAGTTATCCAAGAGCGAATTCACTAAGTGCTTACTCACACCGACATAATCAATTCCTCTTTCATTCTAATTAGTTTTAACTCTTTTTTCGCGAGCACCTGCTTCTGGGCTCAATCTTTGATTTGATGAAAACGACTTTACAGCCAAGAAATGTACATTGAACAACTCAACTGACTTAAGATCCCATTTTTAATCCTGATTTATAGTGACAGTGACTTTTTTTTTTTTTTTAACAGACTGACTCCAATTACTCTTGCAAATGCTTCTTATTTATTTTCCATCAGTTTTCCGTCATTGAAATTCAGTCACACTGTACATCAGTCGCACAGCCACTGTTTAAAGGAGTCGCTTTTTATTTGACTCTGTTAACCTGCTGCTGGGGCTGCAACAATGCCCATTTAGTGATGCTTGGGAGCACAAGAAATAGATGAGTGGAGTGTCTCGCCATCTGCTGCACTGTTGTTTGAATCCTGAAACAAATGCTGAAATGTCAGAATGCATTTGTGTTTTGTGTTTCTTTTGCTTTGCCATGAATACACTGGTACTGTTGTGGCAGCATGCTGTTAGATCCCCAAAATTAGAATCAGTTTCATCAGCACTACAATAAACATCCAGAGTTTCATCTTATTGATGAAGCAAGAAAAGGGCAGAGCTGCTTATTTTACAGGCGTTCAGTACATTATGCAGTATAATGTATGTGTGCACAGGAGGTGCAAAGAAATGATCCCCAAAAAAACTGGTCTTCGGTTTCTACGTGGTAATAATCAAAAACCTGCTCATAATTTCTGCCGTAGCTCCTGCTTGAAAATAAAAACCCAAATTTTTCTCGGAAGGTCAGATGCTTTGACCTCCATTATAATCTTTAACAAGTATCTATTCATCACTGAGTCATTACATTTTTTTGGCACAAAGAAAAGACGTCGTCAGCAAAAAGTTCCTCTGACAGCTGCAGTTCTATTGAAATTGTGTCAGAGTTATTGATTCCCGGTTTGTAATTTGCGTGACTATTTATTTCAGTCCAAGTCAGTCCGAAAATGTGTGTGCAATGTTTTTAATGGTTGTTCCTATTTATGTGTTTATTTATTTTTGTACAAATTTGCACACTAAACATGATGAATGATGGTGTAAACATATTCCTAGTAATCCTGTGACATTATTTGTACCATCTTATTGTGTCTTGCCTCTCTGTTGTTTTATATTACACCTTCTTATTTATGATACATGCAGTTAATTAAAAAAAATCAAAAGTTTTCATGTTGAAAACCTAATTGTAGGATGAAGGCAGAGAAAGAGGGAAAAGGCAAAGGATGGGAAGACTCAAATGTGCAAACAGGTGAATAAAGTCAAATGGAACACAGACTCTTCGATCGTGAAGTCTCCAGCTGAGCATTTTGGCCATCGTGGTGTTTTAAAGCAGGACCTGACAAGCGAGGCGTGGATGTGACTGTGAAGTTGAGGGACATACTGCATGCTCTTATGGTAACAACGCGCCGATCACCCATGACCGTAACCAGCTAGGAGGTCACTGAGGTCCGGACCGCTTTTATTTATTTATACAAGACAGTAGAATTAGCACAAATCAGTGTGTGGCTCTCTAGATGGCTTTTACTTTGAAAAGACTCTGGCCAGGCCTACAGTGCCCCTGATTGGTTGTTTTTAGGGGGTTATTCCCACCCTAAAACGTACCCTTCTTTTTCTTTCTTCTTGACTCTGATGAGAACCATAATTAAGAAAATGAACATCGTGTTCTCTCACATTCACAACCACGGCCGATACACAATCACCAATTAACCTAACGAGCATGTCTCTGAGCTGTGGAAATAACGCCACCTCACCTCTGTGTGCCCTGCTTCTCTCCCTGTGACAGCTTACCACCGAGACCCCGAGCCGGATAGGTAGTTAAGAAAATGGATGGATGGGTTAATGAACATTGTGTTCTGTTCAACAAGCAAGCATGTAGTGATCAGGAACAGAAAGTAATTAAGAAAGTGTTTACTGAAGTCATAGATCAAGTGAGAAATAGGTTTATTTTCTCATAGACTTCTATACAACTGGATCGATTTTTGCAGAGGAGTCGCCTTCTAACGGCTATTAGATCAAATGCAGGTTTAGCACACTTCCGCACTGGCTTCACCTTCCAATTCCAGCATTACAGTTATATTACTAATTATAAAGAATTTACAACTGGATGAGTATTTTGAGAAGCCCTATTCCAAGCTGAAATGATGGCATTAAAATATATGAATGGTGGAGAGTGAAATGAGTGATATTAAGACACGTGAGATAAAAATGTAAGATACTTTATAAATAGTTTTTTTTTCTCCCTCCAAAATAATAATGATTTATTTTTTTTTAAATCTTTTGATGCGGGAGCTCTTGAAAATCAGCTTCTACCCCCCCCCCCCCCATTTTCTGCTGCTCTAAATTACAAAAATGGAGCTTGTAGAACAGAGTTTGGATCAGCAGCGGTCACGCGCAACCCTTTTTTGATGCTGATACATAATGTAATAATGACTGACTCAAGTGGCCGCCTGCTGAGCCGCTGATGATCCTCTGGCGAACGGTTAAAAGCTCATTCAGAGAAGTTAAATTAAAACGCAGCCATACATATGCAACATGGCTCCCGCAATGCAAGGCCCTCCTATCAGTCACGACCGAAGCACTGTGCATGCTTGAGCCGTGTGTGGGCACACGCTGAGTTTTTTTTTTTCTCTTCTGCTGCCAGGGGACATTTGTCATCTTTGTCTTGTGTCAGTAAAAGTTCTTGCATCAAACACTTAATCAAAACGTATTTCATAACCGAAACATGCGCACTCTAATGGTTTTTAAACACTTTCTAGCCTCTAATTTGCTGCTAAGCTGTTTTTCATTAAACAAATTTAAAATGCTTTCCGTGCAGGTCGGTTGGCATATTGCATGATGTATGAGGCTCATTTACAATTGCAACAATGGGAATATACTGTATGCCTAATGGGTTTGATGGTGGGGAATACCTTTTTGAAGCTTAGACTTTCTGATTGCTCTGATTAATAATTCTGTAACACTGGCAGGTATGTACAGTGTTTGTGTGTGTGTGTGTGTGTGTGTGTGTGTGTGTGTGTGTGTGTGTGTGTGTGTGTGTGTGTGTGTCCTCTACCAGTGTTTGCGAATTGAAAAAGAAAGGGACTGAAATGTAAGTTTAACTTTGCGTGTGCGTTTTTAGGAATTTGTGACATTTGCAGCTACAGTCGCGCAGTAGGAAGCAGGGATGCATACAGGGATGCCTACAGGAACACTGAGAAAGAATGCTGGCAGGTGTCAAGCGCTCATGTTGGCACATGGCACTGCTCACACACACACACACGCACACATAAAGGCACTATCAAGCATGAAACGCACAATGAGGCACTGTTGGATAGCATTTTTTTTGTTTGAGACAACACAGAGGGGAGACGCTGCAGGTGGCTGGCTTGCGTCAAGCAGTCTTGTGCCTTCCTCCGTGTTTGTGTGGGAGTATTTGTGTGTGTGCCACTGGACACGAGATTTAGGTTGCTGAAGTGATGCAGCTGTTGGAGGAATATATTATTCAAATAGTGTGCGTGAGCAGAGGGGGATATGTGAGAGCGAGTGGGCTAAAGCCTTGTGAGAAGTGAAAAGTGAAAGAAGCAACATTAAGGAGATCTTAGCGGTGTCTGCACCTCAAACCTAATGTGTGCAGATGTAAAATGAAGGAACAAATGCCTATACTGATTTTACTGCATGGAGTAAATAAGCAATGCGTACTGTCACAACTGAATACTTGAGTATTTGTCATTTGTTGAGGTCAAAAAACCAACTGCACGCCATTTGGCTATGTTAAGCAGCTCACTTAAAAATCCTGCCTTACAAGTGTTTCCTGATGCGATTGTCGGATGTGTTTGTGTTTGAGGACTCATTAAAATAGTTCGGAAAGCTTCGGTGTGTCAGTGTTGTCTTGTCAGAAAGACAAAATGAAAAGAGGATGCACTCAGTGCAGCTTTATCTGTCAAAACACCCGCAGTGAAATGCGTTAAGTGATAGTTAAAGATGTGATGAAGATAAAACTTCAGTCTCCCCCCCCCCCCCCCCAATATCGACTGTTGTCTTCTCTCTCCCAGTGTGTATTTTGTCCTGTCTCCCCGTGCTCTCCTTTTTGTCCCTTCTCTTTCCCCTCACCCCCAATCTATCATGGCAGGTGGCTGCCTCTCCCCGAACCTGCTTCTGCTGGAGGTCTCTTAATGTCAAAAGGGAGTTTTTCCTTACCACTGTCGCCTAGACTTGGCCTTGTGGTGTAAAACACCTTGAAGAGACTGTTGTTGTGAATTGCTGCTGTATAAATAAAGCTGAATTGAACTGAACTGTGTGTGTGTGTGAGAGAGAGAGATGTGTGCTTGTGTATTTATGGTATTGTGTTCAGTAAAATCCAAGTCAGCTGAGGACAGATGTGCATTTGTTGTGTGTGTGTGTTGGTTCCCTGTGATACAGGGAGGTAAAGCTGTGTGTGAGTGTGTGTGTGTTCATGTGAGGAGGAAAGTGATGATATATTGACAGAGATATATTAAAGGCTGCAGCCTCAGGTCCCTGGCCTCCGGCCCTCTGGCCTTCCTCTCCTGTCTGATATTGGCAGTGGGGGTGTATTTAAAACTGTATGCGCACACCTACACAGATGTTAACCAAGTGAGACTTGCATCATGTGTCCTCCAGCCAATCGTGTGAACCTTTCTCAGCAGCAGGTGCAGATTCATCACTTCGGTTTTAAACCTTTATAACCAAAGTGCCGTCCTTAATGCGATTTCTCTTAAAAATTTAAATGAACCGAGGTGATGGGTTGGCATTACAGCTTTTGCCTCTCGGCAGAGCAGAGTTCCCCGCGTCTCTGCTTTATTCATTGTCATACTGATAATTTAAGAACTGGTAGGAAGAGTTCAGTTTTCAGTTCCATGCTGTACTATTAGTACATGTACATTTTCTCACTTGGTAATACCATGAACAGAAAGCCTGGCTCAGAAATATAACTGCATACTTTCTGGGCCCCAGCTACCCTGACACCATCTGTGAGTGCGTGACAGATATTAGGAGTTCACATATCCAGTAGATTTCTGCAGCTTAATTACAGTATTGTTTAAAAATGAATGTCACTGCAAATGAACTAACTCATAGATGGACAGGTAGAAGGGATTGACCTTCTCTTAAGTGCATCAATAATAAATCAGCGCCATCATTCTAGTAACTTGTAATCCGTGTCTTTATCTTGTCTCTAAGGTGATTACTGCAAGTCATCCGACCCTTATCTTAATTAGAAACCACCAACTTTCTTTCAATGTGCAGATGCTTGGTGTTAGTTTCACACAAAGGCCACATTTTTCCCTCAATACCTGCACACCATTTCTTTGTGATTTTAAAATATTACATTAGAGTCTTTAACAAGGTTAAAAAACAGACAGGATGTTTATTTTATTTCTTAGTGGAGCTACAAGAATCCATGGTATAATGTGTAAAATATTTGGAAGAGAGAGGCCTAAGTGATAGAAATGCAAAACGGGGCCAGTTTTATGAGGAAATCAATTTGAGACATATAAGCAAAAAAAAATCAGAGAGAATGGGGAAATTTCCTCTGAAAATATCTGTGGCCTTGCGTGGTGAGTTTCGTAGCGTTAGTGCAAGGCATTATCCCCACCTGCTGAACGCCTCCTCTACAGTGTGCCACTGGAAAGCTCCAAGGAATTAATGGCTCACTGGGCCATTAATTCACAGCCTCACTTGGTGCCTTGCTTATACTTCAGGCTCCCAGACAAACTGAGTGCTACCTTAGAGAGCTAAGAGAAACCATTGATTCAGTTCCTCTTATCTAGCAGACATTTAAGGTTTTGTGTTTTGATATACCTGCAGGGACGCTGATCTATTTCCTTGATGACAGTGTAGTTTCTTATTTGTATTTTCTTTTTTAAAAATATACATATTCCTTTCTTTTTTTTTTTTTTTTTTTAAATCTTCTGTCAGTTTTGGCTCTCTCTTTTTTCCTTAACCTCCTGGCTTTTAAAAAAAAACCCCAGCTCTTTTCATTCCATTTGCTTGCTGCCCTACACACATCCTCCTTTCTGCCTTTTTCTAGCCACATGCCTTCTTTGCCTTGTGCCTCTAGTGGTTGTATCCCATTAACTTTTCTGTTTCCTTCATTCAGCCTTCTCCTTTCTTTGTTTCCGCTGCCTCTCTCTTTCTGTTTTGTTCCCCTGCCTTTACTTTAGTTACGCTTCTGCTAAACACACTCTCATGCCTCATCATTTCGCTCTCATTTTTCTCACCCATTGCTTTCCACATCTCTTGTTCATTCTCTTTGCTCCAATTAAATGTTTCCCTGTCATCGTTTCTCTCACCCTGCCTCTTGCCCGCTCCCCACACACACACACACACACACACACACACACACACACACACACACACACACACACACACACGCACACAGTGCGCTGCTATCTATTCTGCTGCTTCTTTTCCCTGAGCCCTGTTTTTTCCCTCTCTGTTTGCTCCTGTGAAGTGGCTTCCTTTTTACACTTTCAGTCTCTTTCATCTTGTCTACATTTTTCATTTGCTTGTCAACAAACAAATTACAGGCTGCTATTCTATTCTGAATTTGCTGTGATGCAGAGCATACGCAGAGTAAGCCCAAGCTTTTAAAGAGAATATGTCATTGTTGTTTGACAGCATTTAGATGAGCTCAGCATAAAATTATTGTTAATAATCACACTAGTAGCCATTAGGTGCATTTTGTTGCTTGTGTGTATAGAGCATGTGTGAGCTAGCGTTTGCCAAAACTGTGGTGAGTCTTGTGCAGATTGTTGTGTACTATTGTGCTGCACTTGTTGTCAGCTATCTTTTACTTCAACTGACATACCGATCTATATACTATATGCCCGAGAATCGGCATCATGACAACAGCATTGGCTTGGATGTGAAGTGGCCAGTTGTTACCAGATCAGCCCCTACAGTTCAGATGATTTAATCCTGATTCTATCCTGACAATGGGCGACAGGCAGGGATCCATGAACAGGAGTCTAGTCCATCACAGAGAGCCGCACAACCAGTCATGCTCACATGAATTTAAAATGAGCAATTAACCCAACATGCTTGTATTCTGACTGAGGAAACTCAGACAAAACCCGTAGTGTAACGTGCAATCTCCAGAACCTTTTTTTTTTTTACTGTGTATGAGCCATCTCACACCTACAGCTATGACAAAATAGTTTTAACTTTTATAGTCTACTGTGGTAGTTGCATTGTTAAAATCTGTAAAAAACAAAACAAAACAAAAAACAGTCTTATGCGGGTACATTTGTAACATGAAAGACTGAAAGACAGGAAAAAAAATGCAAAGGTACAAACAGTGAGAAGAAAAAAAGGAGACAGCCCCAGACAGAGAGAAGCAGGTTAGACCGAGCGATTGACGCCCAGGCCTTAGCCCCAGCAGTCTTCATGCTGGTAAATTAGCTTGGTGAGATCCCACTGTGGCGATACTCTCCTCATTAAACAGGGACCATGGCTTGCTGTTAGAGGGCTGAGTCAAAAATGTTTTTGAACAAGTAAATAACTATCCAGACTTACTCAAAAGCAGGGCTCCAGACAGCCAAATCAATTTACTGTATGTGTGCCCTCATTCTCCTGGTCGCCATAGACTGGTCAATTCCTCCAGCTCAGTCTGAGGGGGGGTTGGGGGGGGGGGGGACCCCGTCTAACCTCTGTAGCGTTTATTTTTATGGATTACTACAATTTCTGTCCACTCAAAAGTTGAATATAAATCGGTTAACGTGATTAGGCAGATAATTTAATGACCAGTGACGTGACCAACCTTCCCCACAATGGCCCTGCAACTGTAACTGTGCGTGAAGAAGTTTAACAGCGTATGCAATCCTCTTACTGAGAGTGTTTTGACTGTGTGTGTGTGTGTGTGTGTGTGTGTGTGTGTGTGTGTGTGTGTGTGTGTGTACGAGATGGGAAAGCTATGCATGTGTGTAATGCTTTGGGGTTAATTAGCTTCAGACCAATGCCATCTATCAACCTAATGCTCAGAGTCTGCCCCCCCCTACCGACAGCTCCATTACCGCCAGATACAAACACACACTATAAACCAGTTGAGGTTGCAATAGTGCTTCTGTAAGGTCTCCACATGGCAATATATTTTAAGACAATATTTAGAATAAAAAAAATATAGAAAAATATAATATCTCTCATAGACATTTTGTGGTAATTTTTAGCCCTTCCTATGCTACTTTAGCCTGAAAGCACAGCACGAGTTGCTGACTGTAGCATTCCTCACAAAGCCAGAGGTCTCAGTAGGTAAATTTCCAGCTCTCTAGCATATTTTGCTTGGCTGTGTTTTTGTCTTCTCGGTTCCTCTGCGGGGATGAGCGCAATTCTATGAAGTAAATTTTCTCAACTTTGGTCCTCAGCTGGAACAACACACACACAAAAAGCCACTGGCTTGAATCATTAGGTCTGTTAAGGTCCAAATCCGGCTGTTAGTTATCTGTTCAGCTCCCCAGTGGGATTCAGTCGGATCTATAGTGAGGGATGAAACTGTTCCTCTCTATCACCAAAGCCATTAAGGAATAGACGGGGCAGACCTAACTGTCTATAGTGGCAGGACTTCTAGGATATTGGCTTATATTGGCTTATATTGGTTTCACTGCCCCCAGAGTTCACTCAGGAGATACTATTGGATCAAAAAAACAAAAAAAAAAAAAAAAGAAGAAGGGCCTTTAAAGGTTTGCTTAAAGCAATATTTTAGTCAAAGAATGTGTTTTCCAGAGCTCGAAAAACAGAGATATTAACAGGTTGCTCCTGTTGATTGATTGTTTTCATGAAGGGGAAACATGAGCTTTTGCTCTTTCAGTACTCTTTGTTTAGACAGGAATACAGCAATTAAAAATTAATCTGTTATTTTTTTTTATGGCTGGGATGTGTCTATTCCATGTTTTCACTGTGATTAATTCCATACTTAAGCAAAAGAACCAAGATTTAATATCTTTGCCGGATGGGCCAAATTGCTGTTCAGTGGCAGCCACAATACTCGATTTAGATTCGTTTGTGTTTGTTCTTAGGAAGAGTTTAGGCTTCTAATGAGGTTTTGTGGAGAGATGCAGGGAATAAGTGCTGGTTCAGAGACCTTTTGACTGCTTTAAGAATGGTGACTGCAAGGAGGCGAGCACTGCAGTGCTGAAAGCCGTTAACTTTTCACGCATAGTGGAATTCTGGTAATCCGGGGAACCTTGGGAACAGAGGATTAAAGATTTAACATGTCTTGATTGTTCTACATACTGTGATGTTTATTTATTTGTTTACATATATACGGAAGTTGTATTCCGGAGATCTGACAATACCAGCAATTTGGTAGCTTGTAGCAATACTGCAGTTCTTTGAGTTAAATGGAAAAAAAAAAGAATGGATTAATACACAAGTCAATGTATTTTAACATTAAGTCTTCCAAACATGTATGCAAAATGCAGGTGGCAAACATACAAAAGCTGAAGTACTGATTCAACTTCTTTACTCAAGTAAAAGCGAAAAAAGTACAGGCTCTGAAAAGTACTCAAAGTAAGAAAGTAAAAAGTAGCTGTTATACTGTTTATACTGTCTTTATACTGACAGTATAGAGTTGTTATAAAGGTTGAATTAAGTGAATGAATCTCAGCATCATCAGCTTAAATTCAAATTCATCTCTGCTACACCTAATGTACCCTAACACTGATGATGGACGCCGCAGTCATGTGCACCAGTTCAACACAGTACTTTATTAACTGCCAACTATGCAATCTTTGAATAACACAAAGTTGGCATACCTCAGTTTGTTTTGCAGGATGTTTCACAATATGAAAAAACAAAGCTACAAACGAAAAAAGTTCAGACATCTGTGTAAAATGTAGGTAGTACAGATACCTAAAAATTCTGTACAGTAACAGTACTGTACAGTAACAAAGTATTCTTTACTTCCTACAGCTAGGAAAATATCATATATTGACTGAGGGAATTGTAATAGCCAAACAAGGTTATGAGCAGCACCAAGAACTAAACAAAATAACCTTAAGTTTGCATGTTCACCAAAGTATTTTCTCTTGAGGCCAAACATATTTCTTCATTTGCAATGGGATCTCATGACACCCTAAAACACCAGCAGCTTAAGCCAGAGTGGCTATTCTCCACCTAGCACTGCACACTTGGAGATTTTTATTGCAAAAAAATTGAAAAAATGTTCAACTTTTGTAAAATGCCATGTTGTCACTGTCACTTTTTATCCAGCTGTCAAATCACAGTGGAGAAGGTAAGGGACAAAGAACACCATCACACGTCCTACTTATAAAAGTGCCGAACAATGAGGATGGGTTAACTCCCTGAGTTGCTGCTCTTTGAGTATTCATGTTTGTAGAAGATGACTTAAACAATATAGAAAAACACCCTCAAGTACTCCAGGCTTGGCATTCTCAGCTGACTAAAGACTTTTTTGTGTGCTTCCACTTGTATCAGATCTGTTTCTGCACCATTCAGTTTGTCTAGTATCTTCAGGACATACGGCATTTACAGTGCTTTGGATAATTTCTGTCCCATAGAAAAAGAAATACCGTCACATTTTCAGAATTTAGCACCATCTTGGTACCAAACATAATTTTTGCGCTTGCATATAAATCTATCTGCAACAAAAGTCTCCAGCTGTTACTTTATCTATCCACTTTCCACTGCCAGATTTTGATCCAGTTCCTGATACATTTCAGTAATTGTTGTTGATATCTTTGTCTGGTCAGTGCAATTACACATCAGGTGATGACTGTCCACGAAGAATCTGAAACAATACAGGACATCTCCTCATTGATAAGTGTGTGAGAGTCAGAACGTGTTAATTGAAACCACAGATAAGCGTATACATACTCTTCCATTTATTGCTCACACTTGTATCTCCCTCTCTCCCTTATACACTCACACACATATTCATTAGAGCAAATGGAATTAAGGGGATTGCAGGCATAATCTTCTTCCCCAGTGATGTGGGGGAACCAAGCTGTTAATTTGCCGCCTCTAACTACACCTCCAACTCAGCTTGTTTTGAAAAGGGCTCAAGTCTTTGGGAGTCAATGGGAACTCACAGTACGTAAATGATTTGCAAGAGTCAAATGTGACTTGACATCAGGAGCACTAAGGACGCAATCTGAGTAGGTTCTGGCACCTATATGCAGTGTACACATCTGTGAATTTATAGTAAAATACTGGCAGCAGTGTTGCTGCTTTACTGTAAAATTTACAATGATCGTATTGTAATTTACTTTGTAGTTTTTTTTATTGTAATTATTTACAGGATGATACTGTATTTTTACAGGGCAATGCTGTAAAAATCTAGTGATGCTGTATATATATATTTTTTAACAGTAATACTGTAATCTTCTATAGGATATATCTAGTCAAGCTCTAAGTTTTACAGTGCTTTAAAAGTAGTGCAGTAATTTTGAGGCTCCACTCCCACCATGACCCTGAACTGGATAAGCCAAAGAAAGTGGATGGATATATGGATTTTGTTTCGGAGTTGTCAGTAGCTTTGCTTATGGAGTACAACCACAGTTTTGAACAGTTTAGTCTCAGGGTAAGTATGCATGTACTGCATGGGGCTGCATCATGTAAAAGAGACAGCTACCTCAAACACAGGAAAGAAAGAAAAGAAAAGAAAAGTAAAGAAATAAAAGAAGACAAAATTCATCGTCTTCTCTGAGTAGAACTAATAAAGTTGGAGTTTATACTGCGGTCTTTGATAATTTAGCCCTGGTGCACGTTTATTGCCTGGTTTCGCTACGCATCTCTAGTGACTCCATAAATTTCTGCAGAAATATTTTAAGAAAACACAGGTATATTTGTGGTAGACAGAACTGGCTCTCTACCTGCAGCAGACAATACTGGATGTTGGATCTGTACTTTGTGCAACTCTCGCTCCCTCACTGCATTTGCTCCTTTCTCTGCTTTCCGTCCTCTTACTCAGTAATGACTTGGGAAGGATGACAAGTCATTACTGAGTGTGTTTGTGTCTGAGTATGTCTGTTTCCCAGCTTTAGAGTGAAATAACAAAAGATCAAAGTATTAGGTTCGCAGAGGTCACAAAGTTTCTTTCCCGTCGCAAACAGACCGATATCTCGTATTCCTGCAGCCATGAATTCACTTCTCTTTGAAATGGATATTCAATTATTTAAATGGACATAGCGTAAAAGGCCGAGTGAAACAGTGGAGACACACGCCAGCACATGTATGTAGGCACATATTGTATATACACCGAAGGCTTTGATTTTTTTTTTTTAAAAATTTGTTTACAACTGTCCTCTATGAATTATACATATTCTGAAGTTCACAAAACTTTCCAGTTGTATTCCCCAGGCACAGGAGACCAAACACACTACTCAAATGCTAGAAACACGAACTCCCACTGGGTTTCACTGAGAAAAATGGAAAGTTATTAAACAACGGAAAATCCGACAACAAAGGTGTTTTGTTTCAAAATTAGATATCTAACTGCCAATACAATAAGAAACTTTCCATTTAGTGTTGTGCAGTGAGCGCTGTCGCAGAAGAAAAAAACACTTTTTCAATATTCTCCTCATACACAGTGAATGTGCAATTAATATATTAAATTTTTATAATGCATGCAGTAACATTGAAACTCAGGACTGTTTACTTTTGTTTACAGATTTGTTTTTAAACCACGGAAGAGAAATAACACAATATCTCTCAAAGGGGATCCCTGACCTTTTTTAAAATGGCAAAGACAAGTATAGCTGCACAGTGGCAGAGACTTCAGATGATGCTCGGAGGGAATAAAGACAGTGAGTGATGGCCTTTAGAAACATTCAAGTCACACAGACAGACACGCACGCGCGCTGCCTGTCCTAAATCTCTCTGCTGGTTTTGCTGTGTTCAGCAGTTGTCGACATTGGTGTTTTTGTCTGGTGGCGTGGGAGACAGACAGCTGACACACCTTATGCTTGGGCTGAGATTGGCAGTTAAGAGTTGCTTCAAATGTATGCCAATGAGATGTCTGCCCAACAACTGTGTGTGTTTGCGAATGTTATAAATGCAGGGGCTTTCCCTGCCGTCTCCCCCTGTCAGGGGAAAAATCAATCTGCCTGTCAGCCATTGAACACCTTCGGCCTGTTATGCTACCTATCAGAAGCAATACACGTATGTGTATGCGTGTGTATGTGTGCGTCTTCTGTCATTTCGCCAACCTCTTTGTCTCTCCAGTCTGCAATCTGTCTTTGTGTGTGTGTTTTTTTTCTGTCCCCTGCTTTGGTTCCTGATGTCTCTTCTCTCTGTGTCTTTTAAATCTTCTTTCTACCCTTAATCTGTCAAACACAACACCAGTGTTGAAAAATGACACCACCTGCTTACCTTTTTGTTACCTCATTGGATCCTGTATTCATATTTCCAATTATGTACCAATTACGCTTTTCAAACCTGTTCCATCATCAGGATGTCTGTGTGTGTGTGTGTGTGTGTGTCTGTTTTTTCTTTCACATCTACGAAGCAGCAATTTGTCATTGTAGTTATTCTGTAAAATTCATGCTGATGACTTCATCTCAATTTCCAGACAATTATTTACCACAGTGATCCTGCAGGGAGTGGGTGTTTATAATTCCTAGTTCAAATATCACTGAACTTTTTTAGATCCTTTTTTTTTAGTGTAGGGGAACAACATTAAGTAAAATCAAATCATGTAAGAGTCATCCCACCTTACTCATTAAAAAATGTAGGCTGTAAAACAGTTCTACTGTTTGGCTCACAGTCAGAAACATATTCATATTTCCTTAATGCCTTTCTTCCTTCCTTCTTTCCTTTTCTCATCCAGATCCCGCAGGTCAGCTACGCCTCCACAGCCCCCGAGCTGAGTGACAACACTCGCTACGACTTCTTCTCTCGTGTGGTGCCGCCGGACTCGTACCAGGCCCAGGCCATGATGGACATCGTCACAGCGATGGAGTGGAACTACGTGTCCACGCTGGCCTCCGAAGGCAACTATGGCGAGAGTGGTGTGGAGGCCTTTATCCAGATTTCCAGAGAAACCGGTAAGAGCAGCCGTCTCCTCTCTCAACCTGTAAAGCAAAACCTCAGCTCAATCAGGAGACGGCGTATAAGACATATTTCCATATTTTTCTAACTTTGCTCTTCTATGTTTGTGTAGTGTCGCACCTTCACACAGTACAGTTGTGCTCAAAAGTTTATAATTTATTATTTTTTGGGCCATTTTTCTGAGAATATGAATATTCTTCTTTCACTCATGGTTAGTAGTTGGGTGAAGCTATTTATTATCAAAAATCATGTTTGCCTTTTTGAATCATAATGACAACAGAAACTAACAAAATGACCCTGATCAAAGGTTTACATACCCTAGTTCTTAATACTCTGTTTGCCTCCTTTAACATCAGCTTGAACATCGTCTCTTGTGGTATTTGTTTTTCTGATAACATGTGCCTGTGCCGCTCACACTTCCCCAAAACATCAGCTGTCCACCTCCATGTTTCACAGTATGGCGTACTTTTCATCATAGGCCTTATTGACTTCTCTCCAAATGCAGCGTTTATGGTTGTGGCCAACAACTTCGATTTTGGTCTTGCCACTCCAAATAACTTTGTTCCAGAAGTTTTGAGGCTTGTCTCTGTGCTGGGTGGCATATTGTAAGCGGGCTGCTTTGTGGCATTGGCGCGGTAATGACTTTCTTCTGGCGACTCGACCATGCAGCTCATTTTTCTTCAAGTGCCTGCATGTCAGCTGGAGTTATTTGTGGGTTTTTCTTTGCATCTCGAACAATTTTCCTGGCAGTTGTGGCTGAAATTTTTTGTCGGTCTACCTGACTGTGGCTTGGTTTCAACAGAATCCCTCATTTTTCACTTCTTAATTAGAGTTTGAACACTGCCAATTGACATTCTCAATTCCTTGGATACCTTTTTATATCCTTTTCCTGTTTTATAAAGTTCAGCCATCTTCTCCCGCAGATCTTTTGATAATTCTTTTTCTTTCCACATGGCTCAGAATCCAACAGCATCAGTGCAGCACACTGGATGAAACATGCAGGGGTCCACCAGGAGTCCAGAAACTCACTGACTTTTTATGCACAATAATTACAAGCAAACAAATCACGGGTGAGGATGGTTACCTTTAGTAGCCATTGAAACCCGTGTGTGTCAACTTGTGTTTATACCAAAAATTCCAGGGTATGCAAACTTTTTTCAGAGTCCTTTGGGTAGTTTCTGTTGTCATTAGGTCACACAGTTGTTTGATGATAAATGGCTTCACCCCAACCACTAACCATGAGTGAAAGAAATGTTTTCATATTCTCTGAAAAATGGCCAAAAAAGAAAAAAAAGAAATCAAAAATTCTGCCTGGGTATGTAAACTTTTGAGCACGACTGTATTTGCCTGGATTTGGTCTGTCATTCCAGAGCAAGTTATAATTTAAATGGATTTGAGTGAGAGCAGAGTGGAGGTCTATACTAGAGTAAAAAACTGTTAGAAGGCAAGCTTGGCACTTCTCTGCTATTAGGATATAATAACTATGATATGATGTTCATACTGCACTTTGGTGTATAGTACATGATCAGTGGCTTTGACCTGCAATTTTAGGAGAATTGTGGAAAGAACAGAGTGGAAACTTGTTGTTTAAAGTTCCAGCGCAACTCCAGGGGAAGTTCATTCTTCACGTAAATTGCAGGCTGTAGATTACAGACTGTGGCGAGCAAACTGAGAAAGTTATTGTTGCAAACATGTGATGGACAACTGCAGCCATTCCTGCATTTGTCTTTCAGTTCTCTATGCGTGTATTTTGCCAGCTCTTGTAGAAGCACTTCGCTGGTGTATCGTCCCTGAGAATTAGCAGAACGTGCTCTGAACATCTTTCTAGTAAGACAAATGAAGGCTACAGCATTAAGGAGTGGATTTTCATGGTGACACGAAGACGAGCAAAAGTGCAGAGGTCACATTAAGCAGGTGGAAGGAGCGTGAAAAACAAAATCAAGAGTGAGGTTTATTTTAATAAGGCGGTGCCAAGTAAATTGTTGGCAATTTGGTGGGAAATGTGTCTTAGATTTTGGCCTGCGCACAGCCATTTCAGAGCACATCTGTTGCTGGTGCAGCATTAATGTGCTGCCACTTTAGTGCTTTGATCAACAAAAGTAAAGCAAAGTCACTAAACTGCTGTAAAAAAAAAAAACTTGGAGCAAATATGCAGCAATAACAGACCCAAGCTCAGAAGGTAAATGATCATTTTTGCCATCTGCAAACTGGGATCAGTAATTTGAACGGGACCTGTTGTCCTCTGCAGCTTTACGCTGTGGTAAAAACATCTCAGTTCATTAAATCTCTTCATCCATCTGAAGGCAGCAGGACGCACACAGTAATGTCATCTAAGGAAGGACAAATGGTGGAACGGTGACAGAGTTATGAGTGCTCGAGGCTAACTGATGTCCATGGCGATCAAAGACTGGTATGTAGTGTAGAAGAGCTGCTGTAGCATACAGATCTGAAAACCTCCATGCTGATGTGCTATTGTAGACAGGTATAGAACACCTGGGGTGTTGTCAGGGTGACCATGGCACCCCTATCCACCTACTGTAGAGCCTGCAGTGGGCACATGAGTGTGTAAAGTGAAGCATGGAGCTGTGTAAGAAGGCACCCTTATTGTCAGGCGCATGTGTGCCATTTACCAGACAGAGATGGCAGCATGATGCATTCTGGTAACAAGCTGCTGGAAATGATCTGCAGGCAAACCTCAGGTCCTCGTATTTATGTGGATGTTAACTTGTATCACCCACCTAAACTTTGTTGCTGACCGTGCACATGGTAACAGTTAAAGATATTATTTTTTTTTATGTTATTATTTAGAGTATAGGTTCCTATTTCAGATTGTTCACATAAATAAATAACAGCATTGCTCCAAATTTTCAGAAACATGACATAAGCAAACATCTGATTGATTACATTGTGATTTCTTTTTTTTTTTTTTAAGTAAGCTGCACCGCACATGCTGTTGTCGCACATTAAATATAAAAAAAAAGAAAAAAGGACAGACCACCTGCCTGCGGCTGCAGATTCGGAGTGCTGTGATTTCAGGTCATGCTGCTCTGAACAACTTGGACAACAATCAGATTTCCTGGAGGAACGTCTTCCGATTTGTCGAGCTGCTGCTCTCATGCATCACTTAGAGCGGCACAGCTGTTTTCAGAGCAACGACACCCTTGATGAGACTGTCTGAGAGGGAATTTGTCTCCACAGCCTCGGCATTTTTGAATTCCACTTCTAAAGCCCAAAATATACGGCGCTTGAAACAGATATCCTGCACGCAGTTATATTTTGTTCTTTGTCTCACTGCAGCAAGCTCCTGCCATTCTGTCCTAGCCAGAGTCTCTGAGAGTAATTGGATTCTCAAGGTGATAAACTGTACTGTTGTTAGCCGGGCTTGTATTTGGCAATGGGATGCAAATTGGACAGTTGTTGGCTCTTGATTTTTAAGGGCTGCTTGTGATCAATGTGTTTGCAGGTCACTTTAAGAAGTTCAGTTTAATCTTTATCCCTTTTTTTGTCCGCTGTATAACCACTAAAAGATGTTAGGGCTAATTTAGCTGTGAATGAACAGTAAATTATGCATTTTAACTTCTTCACTGGATGGTGGCCTGACAGGGGAAATAAGAATAAATCACTGTGGACTAAGTGAGAGTGACAGAGATACAGAACATGAGAGAAACACAGAGAGATGGATCACTTGTCTGTTTTGATGTAAACCCTAAAAGCACGGTCCCTGTGGTCCTGGGAGCATCAAGATGGGTGAATGCAGAATCAAATCAGTTTATGAAATCCTTCAAGTGATGTTGACAGATCAAAATGCTGTTGGTTTCCCTTTTATGTCTCAAATGTTTTTTGAAAACACATCATGTCGGCTGTTGACAAATATTTACCGACTGACGGAGCTAAGACGAGTAAAGAATCCATTTGAGGAGGTTCGTATCGCATCAGTTGAAGTCTTTCCATTTTTATCGCTCTCCGTTGATTCTTTCCCCTTTTTTGTTGTTGTTCTGCATTGTTTGTGTGCTGATGCAGAAATGACAGCTTTGTGTATGTGCGTGCTGTTGTCTAGCTGTCCATCTTTGTCCCGGTGCGTGTTTGGAGCCAGCTCGCCCAGGGCTTTGTGCAGTGGCAGTCAGCACATAAATGTTTTCTGTGGTGTCAGATGAGTGTGAACGTGCCTGAGCGTGTGTGTGTGTGTGTGTATGCCACTGTAAAGTCTAAAGCAATACTTAGCAATGTGTGTGTTTGTTTTCTGGGGGGTCAGCATAGTGCATTATCTTGCTCTTGTGTGTGTGTGTGTGTGTGTGTGTGTGTGTGTGTGTGTGTGTGTGTGTGTGTGTGTGTGTGTGTGTGTGTGT
>JAVDPK010057414.1:0-19795 GCA_034780415.1 Cichlasoma orientale
ATAGATAGATAGATAGATAGATAGATAGATAGATAGATAGATAGATAGATAGATAGATAGATAGATAGATAGATCCATGCATCCATTTTCCTAAATTTATCCAGTTCATATGGTGAGAGGCGGGGTAACATGTATTACTATTTTTTTTCCAAAAGAGGGCAGTACATTATCATGTACAGTACACTGCCTACCATCCTGCAGGCATCTCCTTACTTCTCTCCTGTGTCAGGAATTTCTGAGGACCTTCTTCAGCCAGTCTCTTTGAGTTAAATCAAGCTACAATTTAAACTTTCTTAAAATTCTCTTGACAGCTGACATATCGGCTGAATCATCTTCTTTGCTTCTTTCTCTAGTGAGTGTTGAGTGAAGTCTACCAGAGATGAGAAATCCACCGATTCCCTAAAAGATGCTTAATGTTTGGGTCTGGCCCTGAACATTGAACTTAAGTTTCCATATTAAAGGAAAGGCCCTTCCTCAGTAAGTCATTTAGATGCCTCAGTTCTGCACATTTGTCTTTAACGGTTACGAGATGCAGAGTTGTGATTTGTCTTTCTCACAAAAGCACGCTGGCTTGCTCTAAAACACAAAATAGTTCTGTTATTTTGATTTACAAGCCCTGCTTTCATGGATATCTGCTGTTGTTCATACATGCCAAACTGTCAGCGCTGATGTACAATGCCCTAGAATGTTTTTGAATTGAAGAGGACGTTTTCTTTTTGTGGATTTCCAGAGTCAACCTCTCAGATCTTGAGCCACAGAGAGAGCATGTTCGGCTTTCAAAATAGAAATTATCAAAGTTCAGTCAGATTGCTGGTGGGACATCTACAAAGGCTAATCTTTAAAGACCTGGAGGTTGCTATACTGGGAGCGGAAAGTCCAGACTGCATTCTGTCACCGGTGTGCTCACTTGGTGATTTTAGTGGTCTCATATAACCCAGACTTCTCATACAGCAGGGCGATAACACAGAGATTTAGGAAGGATTCTGTGAAATACCGCCACCGGTATTGTGCATTAAAGTGGAAATGGAAAATATGACAAAAGAATGTTTCTATCTCTGACAGGCCTTTAAAAGGATTCAGCAAAATGTTATTTATATATTAACATCAACATTACTCTCAGGTCACTTTACACTGTAAGATGAAGACCTTACAGTATTACTGAGAAAAACTCAATTGCCTTTGAGCATGCACTTGGCAACAGTGAGCAAATCTAAAAATACCAGTTAAAATATGCTGTAAAGACATGCCTCAGTTAGTTTATATGACAGTCCTTACTGACTGTGGCTTATTCTGAGGAAGCTGTGTAGCATCTGAAAAAAAATACTGTACTGAAGTTTAAAAGTGTACTTTTTCTGAGGCAAAATCAGCCTTTGGTGTGTTTTGAAATAAACTTTAACTTGTATAGACAACTTATAAATACCATGAATAATTAAGTTCATCCTTGTGAACAGTTTGACAATAATAATTTAAACTCAGGGACCGTTTACTGCCTTTTTTACTACTACATCATCGGACACATGGATCAGATCATAACAACAATTTATGATGATCATAAGAGAAAAAAAGCAGTGAGAAATTTCAAACTAGTAATAAATCTTGATTCGAGATTATTTTAACCATAAATGCCATTAGAAAACAATCGCAAATTTGATTTAGTTGTTTTCCACTAGCAATCTTTGCCATCGTCAGATTTATTTTCAATGAGTTGTTATAGCGGTAGCACTACTTTGTTTACATTTAGGTCAGGAATCGTGCGTTTAAGTTAAGCAGACATAGAGAGGGTGTTCCCTACTGATGTGATGCACTCTCTGGGGTGTGGGTTAGAAGCCAAACTAAAGTAATGAAATCATTTAGTGTTAAGAATCTTGGCAAATCAAGGGCACCCATATACTCCAAAGATTTACCATTCATTTCTCTTGGAAAACACGGGAGTGGGGAACAAGAGAACAAAAAAGAGAGTGGGAGGTGAGAGAGCGCTCCGTCCAGTGGAGCCAGGGTAAGAATTTATGGTCAGGAAGAGCGATGAATGTGTAATTTACGGTGCATATTCTACCATTCCCCCTGCCCTCCCCTTTGGTAATGAGAAACGGCTGTTTTGTTGTGGGGCCAGTGCATGGTATACCCCCTCCCTTCTGGCTATGACACACCATTAGTTTTTATTTCTGTCTCTGCTTTTATGACCCCTGCCCAGGCGCCAGCATTTGGCAAGTGATTGGGACCATCACACCATCTAAGCCCTTCCACCTCTCAAAATGGTTTCCTTTAGCCTGAGAAAAAACACGCCATACAGAAATCCTTTGAATTGGGGATACATAACAACATACTAACACCTCCACCCCCCCCCCCCCCTTCCATCTTCAAGGTTTATGTTCAGGACAGCGAGTAGGAGATGGATACTTATGGTACAACACTGTCAAAATAGATCATTTTGACCAAGTCTGACCTTCCTTGTCATGTATTATGTTAGTCTGTAAAATGAATAAATAATTACTGCTTTCATTTTTGTTACAATAATAAGAAAAGTCCTAATTTTGGTTTGGCGATCACATGAATTGCTTATGTAACTGTACTCACCAAAAGCAATCATTGAGATCTCAAATCGAGGCAACATAACTGCACTGACAGGGTAGAAAAAGAACCGCAGCAGCGAGACAAAAAGGACGGGATCTTAACATTGCTACAGTTTAACCAAATTATCTGGCATTTATTAAGGGGAAAAAAAACAACCCAAAAAACAAAAAATAAACCCACCCGTGATGTGGATTAAAAGCCCTAATTGCACAGGAACATGCGTTAATGTGGCCTTAACTACGTTAAATAGATCAAAGTTAAACCACAAAGTCAGTAAAATTGTAACGCGAGTTTATATTTTGGCGATCCGGTTCCTTTTGAGTAAGCCAGGGATTTGTTTTAAAGCAGCACAAGTTAGACTGCATAGAAATGAGACCCATTTATAAAAACGAATAAATAATCCTTAGTGAAGGAACTTGTTTTGACTATAAACACTACAGCAGAATGTGAAGGGGAAAAAAGTGAATAATTAATCATTTATTGACAAAAAAAGACTCTTTCTAAAATCAAAGCGACCCGGTGCAACATCAACGCATGAATGACGTTCATTAGCTTCATCTGAACTTTATTTAGGCTTTCACAGAATAAGCTATACATGATAGTACTAATACTTTCTAAATTCGTTGATAAACACAGCTTGACATATTCAGTATCACAACTCATAGTATGAATGAATAATAGAGCATGTAACTTTCTCCGAAACGAATACCTTGTTAAAAAAAGACAGACCCACGGGAAAAAAAAAACTCTGTCCGCGATGTCACAAAGCCAGTTTTTACAGTATACATTTATAAAATGCTATGATTGTTCTGAAATACGAGCAGTAGGAAACATTATAATTGTGCAAAATCTTCAGACCCTGTTGCAAACATACAGATTATTGAATGGCTGATGATTTGGTGGCTTATATAATAATAAGTGGCTTGTATTTACTGCATATTCAATATATCACTGTGCATGTACATTTTCTTTCTGCTGTTTTACAGACCCTTTTCCTTCAATCTGTTAGATCAGTATTACCATATACTATATATGTGCAAACATCAACACACCTACAAACAACTAAGTTCCATCATCAAACCACTTGAATTCGTGCAGGAATGCATATAAACAAACACCCAGACTTCAGATATGGACCAACAGATTCACACACATACACACACTTGCACACACATGTAACCTTTTACCATGCAAATACTCATTTCTGTGCAGAGATATTTTCAGATACAAACTTTTTTTCCCCCCCAAAACAAACATTAAGCTATCAAATGACAAAAGTTTGTGTCTAGACACCAGCGCATATAAGATGTGCACCCGGTACTGTAATCCTCCTCTGCATCTTCTTGTTTTTGAACAGTGACTCAATTTTTTGTAATTTTGTCTCTGTACACCACCACAGTGGGTTTTAAATCAAACAATCAAGATGTGATTGAAGTGCAGACTTTCAGCTTTATTTTTATACATAGTCAGAGTTTCAAAAGTAACTAGACAATTGACTGACAAGCAGATTCATGGCCAGGTGAAGCCTGTTCCCTCATTATTCCATGGCAAATTAAGCAGATAAATGATGTGGTGTTGAGTAGAGTTGAGCTTGCATTGGGTATCTTTTCACTGGAACTCTCAATATGAGGTCCAAAGAGAAACTGTTGCAAGTAAAGGAGGCATCAACGGGCTGAAAAAACAAAACCTAAACCTATGAGAGAGACAGCAAAAACTTCAAGAGTGGTCAAATCAACAGTGTGATACAGTGTGATTTCCACGGTTAAGAAAAAAAAAACTTCAAAAAAGTCAGGAAGTCGGGGAAGTAGGCTTATTATTGTCAAGATCTACAATCAAGAGATGCCTCAAGAGTAAATACAATGTAAATACAGAGGGTTTACAACAAAGTGCAAACCACTGGTTACAATCAAGAACAGGAAGGTCAGATTAGACTTTGTCAGAAACCATCTAACAGAGTCTGCACAGTTCTGAAAAAAACTGGACAGATTAAATCAAGACTAAGCTATACCAGAATGATGGGAAGAGTCATGATGTGAATCAGACCATATCATCTGTCAAACATGATGGAGGCCGTGTTATGGGATGGGCATGTACTGCCACCAAGGAAACCAAGTCACTAGTATTTATTGATGATGCGGCTGCTGATAGAAGTATGACCTATGAGTGTACAGGGCTATACTCGCTGTTCAAATTCAATCAAATGCTGGAAGACTGATTGGATGGTGCTTCACAGTGCAAATGACTAATGACCCGAAGCATGCTGAAAAAGAAACCCAAGAGTTTTTCAAGGCAAAGAAATAGGATGTCCTTCAGTGGCCAAGTCAATCACCTGACCTCGAACCCAGTAAAGCACGCTTTTCACCCTTTAAAGCTGAATGTTTACACTTCAATCATGTTTTGATTGTTTGTAGTAGTGTGCAGAAGCAAAGCTATAAAAAATTGTTTGTTAAACAAATTATGAACCTAACCGTACAGACAAATTCTGTCCTCAACAACCACAAATGATTTCCAGTGCCTTTCTTTCTGTTTCATCTCACACAATAGGATATACAGGTACCAAGATGTGATACTCTTCTTTGACTTTACATCACAGACAGGAACAGCTGAGAAAATCCATCTGCCACCTCTTACAAACATGAAAACAAATGAAGAACAGATTGTAATTAAAATCAGACTGGAACAAAATACATCATCGACCAGAGGAGATTTAAGCATCCCTTCATTCATAATCAGGCTTGAATGCTCAATTTGAAACACGTAATCTGGTTTTAGTTTAAGAGTGACATAGGGTCAGTTCATGACACAAATCAAGTCCAACCATAGTCTTCAGTTTGGCTTTGCTGTCCAACATTAAAGCGCAAGTCTCTTCCAGATATGGTCAACTATTCAAAAAGCTTCATGGAATCTGTTGTGTTGCAGCAATCCTCCAGTTCTCTCTGCATCTACAATGCAGCATAGCAGCATTAATACCCTTCCTTCAACATCAATCTGTTTCTGTGGCTGGCGCTGCTGGGTGAGGCATTGTCTCTGGCTTTCTCTCAGCCTCATCCAGCAGGCGCTAGCGCTTAGGTGACAGAGCTAGTTGTGATGCTGGGAGCAGTGGTCGTCCTGCTCTGGCCTTTTCTCCGCTTTCCACCTCCTCCTCCTCCTCCACCTCCTCCTCCTCCACCTCCTCCTCCTCTACTGTCTTGTCCTCGCCCACGTGCGCTCTCCCTTTCTCTCCTGTTTGTATCATCTTGTCTGTCTCCTTTATTCTTCCTCTCTGAAAAAAAGAATGCATACAGAAAAAAAAATTGGTTATTATACCATTTCTCATTTAAAGTCTTGTAAGGCATCTGTCTCAATAAAATGTTGCATGTGGAAGTGCTCCTGCTTGGCCAAAAACTTCCCGAGGGCTGAGAGTAGATACAAAGGGTTCTGTTATGCATCAGAACTTCTAATACAGGCCTGCAGACATAAACCATAGTCAGAAAGTTTCAAACAAAGAATGCTAAAATAATGTTAGGTTTAGCCCTGGTGACAGCACATGTATAGCAGCAAATACTGCACAACGTGCACAAAAAATAACACAGATACATAGTTGGAAGGTAATTATTTTTACTCCTGCTTGTCAGCCAGTTTGTCCACAACTGGACTAAAATAACCCAACAGCTGTTGAATCAGTTTCATGTCTTTAGCACAGATATTCAGGGGCAGGAGATGCTTAATGCAACAACCTTTAGTGCCCCCCCTGATTTCTGTAGCATCAGTTTTACCTTTGTGGTTTTGAGTGAGAGAATACAGACACCTGTATTCTCATGAGAATAGTTTGTAATCACAGTGATGCTCCCTTTACTGTATCTGCGGGGTCACTTTATAAAACCGTCTAATATCAGAAAAAAAAAATCTTCTCCTTACCCAAACATGCTAAAAGAAGATGGTAAATATAATTAATATTATATGTATTTAACACCTGCACATTAGTATTTTCATAGCTCCAAGCACTGCTGTACCTAAGTACACTCTCACAAAGGTGTCATCCACACTCTAAGCTCTCAGTCTGTTTAATTTCTCTTTCAACAGCTCACTCCCTTGTCCCACTTGACATACACTCAAACCTCCCCCGGTCTCTTCCCTGCTGGTACTCTTGCATTAAAATTCGCAACAGTCCCATATTTTAAGAGTATAATTGCTCTCTAAATGCAAACATCCATCACTGCGTGGTTAATTTCCACAGTAAATCTGCTCAGAAAAGTGAAGGATTTAGATCTGCTGCTGATTTTAAATTGCAGCGCATGTACTGACTGTAAGAGCATTAAGGACAGTGAAGTGGCAATTTGCTGTCACATAAATCACATCTGGCATAATGAGTTAAACATTGTCAAGGACCCAATAATGGCCCGTAATGACGTGAAGAGCTGTCGGAAAGTGCAAACGGACACGAGGCCTGCATCCAGTGTCAGACGGCTATTGTTTAGGCAGCGCTCAAAAGTATTTGATTTTGTATATATGAGGGAGCATAGTTACGCCGGAGTATGTTTGTTATAAACTTGTGCGTTGAGACTCTCTGCGCATCCGGAAAGCTGAGAGAACACGCGGCAAGGGCTGGACAGTGTTCACGGCACGGCTGACAAACTGAGAGCTTATGGCGCCACCATGTTTGTCTGCTGCTATGCAGTAGTGACTGTACGTCTGTGTTTATCTCCCTACCAACGCTTTTAAACTTGTTATACGCACAATTATGTTCAAGGAAAAAAAAAAAGAAAAAAAACTCAAGCTATAACTTTTCACAATCTTGAACGAAACCAGAATTCTGCAGTGAAATTCAGCACATGGGCATGACGTAGGTGACGTAGGTCTAAAACAATAACATTTATTCGCTGCTGACCCATGCATGTCACAGTTACTTTAGTCTGAACTGAAAATTAGGAGGCTCAGTCCCACACAGTAGTGCGCAAACAGGAATAACGTATCTATTTTGGGAGCCATTAGTGCCAAAAATCATGGAAACATCACTGAGAACTCATTTATTTAGTTGACTTAAATTACATAAGATGAGCTTGTCCAGCTTGCTCATCATTTGTCTTTAATAAATAAACCTATTTCTGGACTTTTATAGAAACTATTAGAATAAACAATTAATACTGAGAAGTAACAGTTTCGGTTTAAATCAGTGAGTCACAGTGAATCAGGATGGAGTGAAGTAAGGGTCCTCAATCACACTCTGCAGCCTCTGAGATGATGTGCTTACTGTGTAAGGACTTAATTACTTCTATAACAAATCACTAATGGAGCCAAGAAAGGGGGACTCCATCAGTTTATGACAGCTTTGATTGCAGCTCCTCTTCATCCAAGCTAAACAATTTTGCCTGACAAATGCAATAACATATCCAGAAAATTTTGTTTTCGCGTGAGACCTTTTTTTTTTTTTTTTGCGGCGCTTCAGGAAAAGGGTGGAAAAAAAATTGCAGCCAAATCAACACAAAGCGTGAGATCTGTAGACCACTAAATCACTAATGTTATACAAGGTCTGCCCCCTGTGTTTTATATAGCCAGTTGCCAACCAACTCCCGCAGATGGATCCACAGCTGCACTCATTTTGCACAGAGTTTACCCACATGAACAAGTTCATTGGAGTCATGCTACCATCACACATGAATTACCTCACAGAGGGAAACACATCTCTGTACATTTTAGCAACAATAAACATCTTATTAGATGTTTAGTAGATTAAAGGAAAAGCAGACCTAAAAAGCTCCTCAGTGTCAACAGTCAACCATTTCAGAATCCACAAAGCTTCTTCGATTCATCGCTTCAGATGAAGCTTAACATGTCATCCTTGCTTTTGCTTAAAATTCTGCTGTCTACATAGCAGTTTTGTGCTGTTTTGTTGTTGTTTTTTTAGGAAGGTTTATAATAATTATTTTCCCCCAGAGTGCAGGCGTCAGACGGTGTTTATTTGCCACTCATTTCTCAAACGCTGTGCCGTAACAACCTGTCCAGTGAATCTCTCACTCCTCACTGAGCAGTTACGAGCCATGCCAGCTTCTTTCCCCTTTTAGACATTACCACAGATCTATGGGAAACTGTCAGATCATGTTCTGTTTTTCAGACTCAGACCCCTGAAGGAAGAGGAGAACTATACCAGAGAATGGAAGCCTCCACGTCATCTGTTACGTGTTGCAACATCTGTACTGTGGCCAGTTAATATTGTTATGCAATGCTGCTGCTGTGCCCGAAATCCCCAAAGCGTGCCACCGAAAAATAAAGACCTTAAATACTGCTTGTTAACAGTCCTCTAAGTCCTTGTAAATAAGTTTACGGTTTAAAATTGGCATATTATGCAGATTAATATGGGAGTATTTAAAGACAAAGAAACTTTCTAATGACACTTCATTAGCAATAATTCTTTTGCAGCTCAAGAGACCAAAGCCAATAATATGAATTAACAAGGTTAAACCCCTCCCCTCACATTCTTGTCTTTTCTAAGGTTTATCATCCCGAGAACCACTGCTGACACATTTCTTTGACTAACAACTAAGAACCAAACATTTAAACGTGAATAAGGATAATTTCTATTTTTGTTGCATTTTTTTTTTTATTCAGTATCCATTTAACTCAACCGGATATACCTGTCATTTAACTGCCGTAGCTGCAAACGAGGCCAAGAGCACATAAAAAGATGTTATGAAAACTGATAATGGGCACTAACTGGTGAAAATGACTGTTAACCCACTGCAAAGCAAGCTGCAATGTGGATGAAAAGAGCCCGAGCAAACATGTCATGGCCATGTAAACCTCACGCTTCAGCAGTCCTAAGAACAAATAGCTCTTTCTAGCTCTGATCTTTGTCCAGCTTTGCAGTGTGTAATGTCCGCCCTTCATCTGCTTGGCTCACACATGAAGTTTATTGTTTACATACAGAAAAGTCAAGAAATTCTGTGTCCTTACTGTGCCAAACCAAACCCAATCAACACGCTGCGGGTCACAGACACACTGGCGAGAATGCAGGCCTTTGAATGTTGAGTAATGGTTGCATCAATCATCATATTGACTAAGAAGGCATTGCATAAAATACATGCAGACTATTGCTTCTTAACATGTTATCTGAGTGCATGTACTTTTTAATATTTGGCATCTATTAAATATTTCCTCTTCAGTCCATGTGTTCTGTGCATGTGTATTTGTTTTTTACCCCTCGCACAAGGAGTTTTGGTCACGACACACTTCCTCCTCTCTGTCTCTGGAGCACAGGTCTGCGAGGGTACAAAAGGAGGCGAGGTGTCCGGACTGTGAACCTGCGGAAGGGGTACACGAACCCGGGACTGGGTGCCTTTCTTAAATCCGCATGTTTTGTTTTTCTTCATACAGGAACCCCACTGGCTCCACTCACCCAGTTCACACTCTGAAGCACGTTGACCTGGGACCAAGAAATAAAAAAATAAATAAATACATAAAAATGTGGAAACGACTAAGGTATTGAGTGAATGGTCCACAGCTCACATTTGCTTCACAGCCTCTTCATCTGCTTTTTACAACTCAGCAGTTTTAACTGAGGATAATGAGTTTAAGTAAATCTGAAAACAATTTTTGCCTGTTTGATCTCCGATGAGAGAAGGACAGATTGAGGAAGTTGAAGGAACCTGAAAATGTAATTAAACTGTACAGCATACAGTGCATGTCACAAAGTCTTAGTCTTAGGGTCCTTTTTAGTATAGTCACTGTGGATGAGCAGGGCTAATTTAAAAAGAACATTATGTGATGCCAAAAAGGCTACTCAGGACTCCAGGTCTCTGAAACACACTGCCAAGATGCCTGGAGAGCTTTTTTTTTATTTTTTAAAACTTTTTTCTTACTCATGACGGAATCATTTTCACAAGAAATAAAAGAACAAAAAGGGACAGCTCAAGAGTTCGCTTCGCTTTTCCAGACCTGAACATAGATGACTGATGAAATGAAGTGATAAGTATAGTTTATAGATTCCAGCAAGTTGCTGTCAGCGATATTTGAGTTCTGGAGTTGGTAAGCAGTAAACAGAAAGAAAAAGGTCACTCACCGACACACTCCATGGTCTCATTAACGGTGCGTTGACCTGGAGGGCAGCTGACATAACATCTCCCACTGTGTGAATACAAGCCCTCCTTACATTTTGTGCAAAAATTGCGATTGAAACACTCTTCACAATTGTCTATTTTACATTCTGCAAAACACAGGGAGACAGAAAATCCGTAAGTAATCAGTCAGTTTAAAGTGGCATTGAGTGTGGTGATGGTAAGAGTTATTGTTCTGCCTTCACATTTTTTGGTCCTGTTCTAAAACTTCTCTGAGGTTAACATAGAAATAAGTATTCTTTTTATGAATATTAATTGTTCTCATTCAGGGTTGTGGAGAGAGAGGACAAGGGGAACTTAAATTTTATTTCCCCTTTATTTATTATTGATTAAACAATATGGGGTCTATTAAGGGGGAGTAGCCCCTCTCCTAAAAACACGTGCACCACAGCCCTTGTTTTTTTGGAAACAGGGTGTGAATGAGTACAGCCAGAAGTCTATCCCTTCACTAACTTTCTCAAAAGTGGGTTTTTCCGCACCTTAGACTCATTAAATCTCTGACTTAAACAACCAACTTCTTGAAATCTGGATAATTAGAACCATAAAAGGACAGAAACCAGACATCATAAAGGACTCCTAAAAGCTCAAGCTTCAGCATGAAAGGCGTTTCCTTATTCATTACATCTGACAAACACAGTGAAGGCAGGTGGAAATATCTCTGTATAGAAAACATATTTATCGCTATAGTTGCTGTAATGATGTACGCTATAGTTAGGAATGCCTACTCTGCAACTGCTCTGACGCCAAGATCAGAAACGATAAAACTTTGAATCCCTCAGTGGGATCCTAAATATTCTTCCTACTCCTGATTATTATTTTCAAACCCTTGACAGCTAAATTTGACAGTGCTGACATTTGTAGCCCTATAATGTAAGACATGTGTTCGTAATAAGACATTGCGGAATGAAATGTATAAAGTCAGATGATTGGCTAATAACCCAGGTTAGTCACTGAGGGCCTCTGAAAACAATTCAGCAAACTAGGACCGTGACTGAATGCTGCACGGTAGACAGCAGATATAAATGGGGTTGAATTTCTTTCAGAGTGCTAAAAATACAAACAACTGTGTCATTTGTGCTGATAAAACAAACTTTACACTCAAAATAAATGCAGCCCATTGTGTCCTATTGTGCTGATTCAGAATAAAATACCTACTAAAATACCTACTGCTAAACCTACTAAAATTACAGCTTGGGATTTTTAAATCTCCATATCTGAAATATCCAATTTTGAAAAAGTTGTGTCATTCTAACCAGAATTTTGCCTACCTTTTGTTTATGAAATTATTATTTAGCACCTGCTGACATGTGTTGCAAAAATGGCTGTGATAGAGAAGAGGAAAACCCAAGCGATGACTGTCACTAAAGCAATGAACATCACCAAATGTGGTAACGATGAACGACAAAGCAGCCCTCATTATATTTACCTTAAAACAAGCTGTCAAATGTTTCTGGGCAAAGAATAATCATTATTTAGTGCACGCTAATATTCAAAGACACCCTTCCCTTAGGCGCTAAGTTAATAGATGTATACAGATTGTACTGTGCGTGATACATACATAAGGTTTCATCAAACCAAGTCTATCATGGACTGTGGCCTGGCATGAACCCTGCACACGAAGGCTAAATAAAAAACACAGACATCCTCTTAAAAAACAGACAAACAACAATGCATTAGAAATGTTTTGGTTGGGATTTTTTTCCAGTCCTGTTTTCTGCCCACACATAAGGGGAAACAGACAACAGACGGAGTCACTGGAACTCCCTCATAAAAGTAAGCAATGCAAGTTTGGTAAGTACTGTGAATGTGATCGTGTTTTTACCCACATTCCAAATGAGCCAAACCTGCCCATAACCATAATAAAGACCATTTCAATTAAAACTTCTGCTGACGTTCATTTTGATTAGCAAATAATTTGCTGTAGTTGGTATGTTTGTCCCTCTTTCCACAAGCAACAAATGATTGAGTCATCTAAGGGCTACTTATTATATTATTACTCTTGTTAGTGTGCATTCTGTAATAAAGCAGTGTGTGGTATTCATTTGCAAACATGATCACATAGATGAGACAACATAGAAATCACATAAACTGCAGGGCAAATAGAGCATCGGCTTTTGCATTAACAGTTTGTCTTTCTTAGATTCACAAAAGGATTAAGAAAAAAAAGAGTAAAACATTTGAAAGATACACAAAACAAAACTTAAACAGGTGAAGATGAACCAAGGATAAACAGATCGCTTCCGCAGGCTTGTTTTGAAACCAGATGTGTGGAGTTTCACAGAGTAAGAAGTTAGCTGGATCCTTTTACACAGTTGGAAGGTTCCACATGTGTATCTACAAATTTAAAGTGCCTGCTAGCATCCTGTTGGTGTATCACTAACACTTCGTCATTCCAGTGTCAAGAGTGTAGAACGCAAATCAAAACTCACGGGTGCATCGGTTATTGCCTTCTGGGTTCCTCATGCCAAAGTATCCCATGGGGCAGGAGGCAAGGCACACGCCTATCTGACGGATGTCATTGCGCTCCAAGAAGATGAAGAGCTTGGGCTTGCATTTAATGCAGCCGTTATACTCAGAACATCGGTCACAGCCTTTGGGGCAAGATGGGGGCCCCTCAGTGCTAACTGTGGAAACATAAGGTAAACAATAAGAAAGGAAAAGCCACACTGAGGTGGGTAACAGCATGGTGTACCAAAAAAATAAATTGTTTCCAGGCACATATGAATTTTAATGAGGAAATAAAAAGGGCCAATAGTCAACAACCTGCCTATTAGAAAAACATCAGGGACTGCAATATTTTTCTGGCATCTCTGTGAGTCATAAACATGCAAGCATTTAATGTTCCAACAAACAAGGGTTAAAGCTTAATCTAAGGGGGTTTGGCCAGACATGAACAGTTACTCACTGTTTACTTCAGACTGCTTGCTGGAGATCCTTAACAGATTTTAACTTGGAGAAACCCAGGTAACTGGGACTGACAGTCAACCAAGAGCCTCTCAGATTCAGGAAACTCTTACTGGGGTCAGTCAGAAATGGTCCAAGAAAACCGCAATAGTGACCGACGTGGACGAAATAGGATTATGGAACGTGTTGAACCAGTGAGTGATTTAATGGTACCAACCAGGTTCGAAAACGCGTTGCAGATGCATTTACATTTCCCTTAATCTAATCCCAGATTCGGACATGACTCCAGTTCCCCTCACACTCCAAAAAGGCGAACACACAATACACACAACCAGCAATCGAAATCATTTTGGGGTAAATTGTGTAAAAGTGCACACCATTTTTGAGGAACCATTCTGGGACGCCTGAGTTGATTTACAGTTGTTTACTTTCAGCTAAAAATACATGCGCTCTCATACGGCCTGACATCCTGCCTCCCTGAGATAACTTCCATGATAAAAGCATTAAAAGTGTTTTTCTGTGAACAGATTACTCCATCATTGACCAGCTACAGCTACTGCCAAGTCTTATTGTTATTACTAGTAACTCTTAAAGTATGACCCTTGGGAGAAATCTTTAACGATACTAAAAAAAAAAAAAAAAAAAAAAAACGATACTAAATGGTATCAATCCAAGAATATAATCCTGTAAACTGTTTTTTTAACAGCAGAGAAAGTTTGTGCTCTCAGTATTGATCCGTCCCCTCTGATCAGTCAAGTTTGCTCTTTGCATGGTACTAAATTCTTTTAAAAAAGAAACACAGAAAGCTCAAAGGGAGCAAAACAAGTTGCTCTGCCCTTAGTTATTTGCCTGTCGGGTGGAGGGGGACGACAAAACTGAATCTTATTAAATCAAATAAGTAAGCGCAGTAAAAAAAAAAAAGAAGTGTAAATTGCAAACATTTATTCAGTATCTGGAGGGAAAAAGAGTGTCACAGTCTGCATGGCACGTGTGTGTATGGTGAGTGACCCCAATCCTTCTGTCTAAATTAGATGAACTGCAACAACGTCATTGTCTATATATACATCAGTGTACTTAACACAAACTGACACAAACAATAGCTATTCTTTCCCAGTATGTGTGATTTTAATAACGGCACATCTGTTATTGTGGATAATCTTGGTATTATATGAATTCTGGTTCAGGGAGGCTGGGGCTAGCTTGGCATTGGCTGAAAGCTCCTTGTGTGTAAGGGAAGAATTATTTCAAAGCTGACAGTAATACCAGATCTGAGGCTCTGAGGCCAGAGATATACTGCGAGTCGACCTGAACACCGTCTCTGCGGTTGCGTGAGGTTAGAAAAATGCTTACAACAATATCGGCAGCATGGTCCAATTGAGAGCTAGAACTGTCAGGTACTCATTCCATTATGTGCCCGCAGAGCCAGACACGAAAAGAGCGATGGCTTTGAAAGGGAATCCATCAAAAACCCCTTTATAAACAACCTTAATACCCAGAAAAGCTTTACATAAACTGAGAGAGGCATAATCTCAAAAAGAGGAAGAAACACGAGCCATTCTGGGGAAATACTGAACCTAACATAACCTGCCTAGGAAAAACAAATAAGAATGATGAGAAAATAAACAAAACGTTATCTTTGCTTGTTAAATGTTTATAAGGCGTCCACCACAGTGACTCAGAACACAGAAACGAAAAGCAGCAGTGCTGCTATGAAAGAAAAAGGAAATCAAAACAAACTGACAAAATGAGAACTCACCACGTCTGTGTCTTCTTGCCTTGGAGAGCTTCAGAACATCACTGTGACCCATGGAGCTGAGAAAGACCATTGCCAGCGCCACCAGTCCTAGCTGCATAGTCTCTGTTGCCTTCCAGGCTATGCAGGATCCCCCCCTTGCAACGAGATGGATCAGGTGGGGGGGCCACCTTCCTATGGGGGACAGGTGGATGCCTCTCTTACTGGGATAGATGATCCCTCCTTTCTCTTGTAGTACTGCTCCCCTTCTCTGTGTGTCTGTCCCTCCTCCCCAGTCTCTATGTATCTTTCACTCTAGTGGCTGACGCATCTGGAAGTCTGTGTAGTGGTGTGTGATGCTGCAGTTGCTCGTCCAAATGAGCCCGAGGCACAACAAGCCATCACGCTGGTGTTGGTTGCGCTGGCAATGAAGTAAAAAGGGCACAGCTGTAAGATGGGGAGGGAGGCGGGGTCACGGGGTTGTACAGAGGCTGAAGAAGGGGAGAGTGCTGAAGTTCAATAGGATCAACCCATGAAGCTTTGGGGGGAGCTGGCAATGTAACAGCAGACCTGCTGTTTGAGGCGGGTTTGCTGTCAGTGACTGCCTGAACTCACGAGCATGTGCTTGCAGAGTGATAAGAGAAGATCAGAGGTTTTTGACTATGTGTGAATACACATTTACTGGTACCAGAACCTCCTGAAAATAAACGGGCAGAGAAGACAGAAACATGTTGAGGAACTGGACGGTTATCAGAGAGACACAGATATAAATAAATTGCTGAGGAAATGGTCAATCAGTATTTTAACTCAAAATCTCTTTCATGTCTCCGTGATGAACATAAAACCAAAGCCAGTGGCCTGTTGGCTTAGTTAGCTCTATCAAAGGTGAAAAGCTTGCCCTTAGGATGCTGTGTGTTGCTTAATCACTACAGCTTATGTGTCCGACCAGATATACTACTTCCCTCTTAACCTAACCTCTTGGTCTTTGCTAGTTTCCTATTTAAAGGGTTATAAAAAGGCACTAGAAGTTACAGAGCTTGGCCAGGAAATAGCCCCCACTCCATACTCACCCCACTTAACCTCTCATAAAACTCTACCTCTAACTTATTATTCAATTTTAGCTTTTTTCCAGCCTTTATGCCAAGCTAAGTTGACCAGTTGCTGGCTGCAGTTTCGTCTTTATAGTTCCGATAGGAGAACGGCCTTAATCTAACTCACAGCAAGAAAGCAAGAAAGTTAATACTTAAGTTTCATATTTTCCAAAAATCTCAAACATTTGCTTTAGCATGTTTCCCAGTAATAAGAGAACAGCGTGCTATCACTACGTTTGTGCATTCAAACCAGCAACGGTAAATTCTCACACAAAGTGCAACAAAGATGTTTTATTTGGCCCAAACAGCATTCATTGCAATGGGATGCATACTTTTTTTTTTCTTTAACATTAGTGGTTTCTGTAATTTGAGGAACTAAAGTCATAACTGGATAAATCAAATGATCAGTCGTGCAAAAAGGAAACCAAATACCACAAAACAAACACAGCCCTGGATAACAAATTGAACATGTTTATCCTTTGGAAATACAGGGAAGTAAGCTCCTTCTGAGAAATGCACCACACACTCAGACTGAAGGCCTTTGTCATATTCGGTGCCGAGATCTTTTTTAGATAGTGTCATGTGTTGCTTGTATTTACAGCTCTTATGTGAAGAGGACACACAGAACATGTTAGCGTCTGAACAATGGGAGGTCCTCCCTCGCAGCTCAATAAAGAAAAATAGGACCATATTTGGCTCTTGAGTTGGTTGTGGCTCTGAATCACACTAAGGACAATGGCACTTGGTGTGTCTAAACATTCCAGGAGGCAACATTACACTCGTTGCTAAAACACAAATCAAAAGGGACAAAGTAATTTCAGATTTCACAACATTTCTTTAGCTGGACTGAAACAAAAATATTTGGATCACGCACAGTCGAACTTACAGTTATAGTGTTACAGTTTCTAAATGTCACGTCATTTTCTTTTAGTTTGTAGTTTTTTTTTGTTAGTTACAGAGACTGCGGTACTGGCAAGAGGTGCTGAAGGGAGGAAAAGGAGGAGGAGATCACCGGGAAAACAGACAGAGAGAGAGAATGAGAAAGGAAGAAGACAACAACAGGTGTGTGCGTGTGCGCGCACAAAAACTTACATTAAACATAATGTTATTGTTTTAAAAACATGAAAACGCTCTGGCTACTCCAAGTTCAATTTAATAAGTTACTTTAGTGCTTTTAGTGAAGTTGTGTTGTGATGGTTACTTTTCGTTTTTTTAGTAAAGGGCAATACTCTCCATTTCAAACTATTCTGTGTACCTGTATGACCGCATTCCTGCATTGTACGTCTGCTTACTGGAGCCTGATCATCAAAGCAAGTTGACAAGGGTGCACCAAACATTTGTGCCCACCTTGAAGACCCAGTCATGGGACAAGGGTTTCATAAATTTGGGAACTGTTGAAAGTCTCCCTAAGTTTATTTAATTCTTTATGCTTAATATCTCACTATCTCACTGACACCTCTTGGCTAAAGTCATATTTCCAGGAAAGATCCAAAAGAGTGGCCTGCAGCCAGTCTTCCGCAACACCTGTTTATTGCCTTAGAGAGTGGTGATTGGAGAACGGGACATGCTAAGACTGGATCAGCCTTTCCAACTCAAGACATGTGCCAGAGACATTTTCACCCAGCACTCCCACAACTGCCAAAAGCCCACCTCACCACATCCATATGTGCTCTCACACACTGCAGAGATAACAGGAAGGACTGGGCTGCAGAGCACATCAATCAGAGAAAGGTTTTTGCTGCCCCTTTTAACATGCCACATCACAATCAGTCATTTCACTAGGCAAGCCTGGCACTTGTGAGTTTTAATGGTTCTCTGTAGCTTCTCCCTCATCCATTTAACTGTCTGTCTTTACCCACCAATAGCCACATTCAAATGAGCACAATGGAACTAAGCCCAGCTCATCAAATAGTGAGGAGATTAAATTGCCTCCTTGTTTAAGTCCTATGTTTGATCTATCAATTATTCAAATACTGAAAGGAAGCTCTCACACTGGGAATTTATTGAACTCGAGAAGGTGCCACAACTCTGAGGTCAGAGTTGCAAATGCCTGTAACTCAACCTTCTGGCATAAGAGCTGAGCAATGATCATCTTTAGGTAAAACATGTGCCAAAATTCCTCAGTTACACATGGACTTACTGAAAAGGTTATAGAAGACTGGCAGTAGTGGAATATGCAGTGTCTTCAATTGCAAGCCTGAGATGTAGAAGGCAAAAAGTGAAGGCAGCGATCAGAAATTTTACTTGAGTAATCTTTTTTCCCTTCATGAAAAAAACCCCATAATATTAGAGGCAAATTTTCCTGTTCACTACAAAATTACACCAATCTGAAAACCTTCAATTTAAAAAATTACATAATTTTAACATAGCCTCTGTCAGATGGACAACGAAAAAAAGCAATTAGTGGTGAAATCTGGCCCATTTATTTACTTATGCCCCCAAAATGTGGTTGCTCATGTGCTCAGGAAACAATGCAACAGTAATTTGAGGGTGATTTCATCCAGTCATAGTTCACGTTTGTTCTAAATTTATTTTGATAGTTGTAAAATCCCTGACTTGTATATCCAAGACATGCGCTTTTAGCCAACCTAACCCACAATACCAAATTTGCAACAGAAAGGGGGAAAATAGGTGTTTACTGAGGCTGAGGCGCCTAAGAAAAACAGAACCAGATTCACAATCATATACACACTGATAAAAATTTTTTGGCACAATTTATGAGTGATAAGTAACCAGTATTCATCATGTGCACACAGTATGGAGTAACACCTGGCTGCACCAGCAGCACCCACAGAAGCCTCAGCTATTCTGGTAATCACTTCCTCTGCTCTGCGGCTTAAGGAGTAAAGGGAGTGAGAAGTCAAATATGCAGCAGTTGTAACACTCAACACTCAGAGCGGAGCACTCAAAAGCATTTCTGGCATTTTCCTACAGTGCAAGCACCACCGTGTCTCTTTTTTAAAGATTTCGTGTAGGGCTCAGTCTTGAGCAGGGGGTTGATCCGCCACAGCTCAGCTGGGCACAGTTCAGCTTTTTTGTTATATTTTATTATGATCATTCCTAGTTTTTATTTATTTTGTTGTGCAGTGCTTTGTGGCTACATGTCTGTGAAAACCGCTTTATAAATAAACTTTACTTAACTTACTTTCCCTCTGGGGCACCCACGCATTCTAGATAAAAGCTATTTGCAATAAACTGCTCTTCAGATAGAAGGAAAATCAAGAACAGACCTCCACCTGTGCCAAGGTGGGTATCTGCTGTCAACTCCACACAGCCCTTTTCTGGTGTTTGTATATATATAAAACTTTAATAATAATAATAAATAAACTGGATAGATAGATAGATGATAGATAGATAGATAGATAGATAGATAGATAGATAGATAGATAGATAGATAGATAGATAGA
>JAVDPK010057462.1:0-10511 GCA_034780415.1 Cichlasoma orientale
TGTGTGTGTGTGTGTGTGTGTGTGTGTGTGTGTGTGTGTGTGTGTGTGTGTGTGTGTGTGTGTGTGAGAGAGAAAAAGCTCTGTAGTACTAGTAGTATTAAAAGACTGCATGTGTGATTTAAACATGCTGGTCAGTAAGACTGGACAAGATCTACTATATTTATAAGTATTCACTGACTTATATAATTTATAAGTGTTGACTGCATAAATTAACAGACTTATCAATATCACAACGCCATCATTAAGACATGGGAGAATCTCATGTAATTTGGCAAACCTCAGCCATTTCTCCCTGTTTCTCTTTCTTATAAAGGGCATTTCTGATGAGGCTTCAGTGAACAGGAGATGGATCAGCTGAAGGGCCAGATGCAGCTCTCAGGTCCTGTGTCAGGTCTTTGCTGGACTTTTTCCTATTTCTCAAGGACATGACTTTCAGATGCTGTTCATCTGCAGCACATAGGCCTGCCACTTATTTTTTATCCTCCAGTTGTCCAGTTTCCTTGATTTTTTTTTATTAAAGGATGCACTGCACACCGTGCTGAGATATGCCAAGTTTTAACGTAATTGGGAGTGACTTTGTTGGTGCAAGAATGCTATTTCATGCCTGTCACATTGTCTTATCTTTGAAATTTTGTGTTTTCAGCTGAAGTAATGGGAACAAATGAGTATTATTGCAACAGGCTGCTAGTACCTAAAGTACTGTACTACCAAAGATTGCCAAAGAGTGCCTAAAGATTAAATTCAAAATTGGCACTTTGCTAAGTTGTCTGTTACTGTATGTGTACACACAACCCAGCTTCATCCCTTGAGTTAGGTGCCTTTTTGTGCTTGAATGATGCCAATGTCCAAAGAAAAAACTTTGAAAGGCATTCACAAAGCCTGGAGAACTATTGCTCAAGACCACTTTAAAAAAAATTACAAGAAAGACTGGCTCATTGGCAGCAAAATATAAAGAAGTGTGGGGTGGTTTGAGAATTTGCACAGTATCAGTTTAAGTTGTGTAAAGCAGTGAAACGTAAAGCCAGACCATCAAAGGGTCAGTGCAGAAAGGCAGTTTAAAGTCTCGGGTGACTTGCTTGTCAGATTGTAGAAGGAAACTCATACACTTTTTCCACCTTCATACCATGTTGCCCATTCAGTGTAGAACTGGGATGTAATTATGCAGAAAGGAAAATCCCAGAGACTGAAAGCACCAACAATCATTAATAATTACAAATAGTTTACTGATTATAAGCATATTAAATTAGAAGCTTTAATTTTGTGATTTCCTTTCAGTGAGAAGATTTTTTTTTTAATAATTGGGATTCTGTTGTGGTTGGTTTTAACCGTGATTCCAATTTATTATTATATATTATTTTTAGAATTCTAAAGTTTTACTCGACACATGTCTGCCTTCCATCATTTAGAAAATGGTTTGAGAATTACCTTTAAAAGATGCTGCATATAGTCTGTTACATTTCTGAGGCACACTTAATTCATTAATGCCTTAAACTGTAAACCAGCACTTTTTTTTTTTTTTTTTTACTGAGGTAGAGCATGACTAAAACAGCCTATGCTGGCAGATTCAATAACCTACTTTGCAACTTAACTTTTAGACAAAGTGATACCTGCCTTCAAAAGTGGTGCTTTCAGGTGCACTTCAATAATACTACCACACAGCAAAAACTGGCTGAGCATGACATGAACCAAGACACAAAAACTCCCAATCTTATGGAGACTAAAATTTAGCAAATTAAAAAGAAAAACTCTGCATTTTAAGTTAAAAGTTAGCATTTTTTTTTCAAAGCATCAAGATAAGACATTCCATTGATCTTCAGCCTCCGTAACTCCAGCTTGTTTGTCAAGACGTTCAGACTTTTTGACAACTGCTACAATCCTGCAGCTATGCCTGCCGCACATCAAACACTACTGTATTCTCAACAATGAGCAGACTGCTTAAGATTCAAATAATGTTTATCCTGGGATCTAATACATGCATTCTAATCATATCTTGTCGGAGAAGATGAACCCTCAGTACGATTGGAAGTTAGATTCTTTCTCTGCTGAGGCGGCTTCTGCTCATTTAAAGGAATATTAAGCATAATTTTGCCGACATTGTTAAGGTGGAAAAGACAAGATTTTCTCAGCTCATAAATTAAGATGATTAGAATATTTATCGACTTGATTAAAAAAATGACTAGGATAAATCTAATAAATAATAAACAGTTTGCCACAAGAATATCAAGCAAAAGTTTTATTTTCTTAAGGACAATTAGATTTTGGCTTTGTGATGAGAGCACTTTCCCTTCTGCACAGTTCGTGCACTGATACACATACAACGACAGAGACAGATATCAATGAACAGAGGCAAGCAAAAAGAGGCTCCCAGACAGAGACAAACTGAGACAGATGTGTGCAAACCCAAGCAGACAGCAAAGACTAACAGTGACCCCCCTCAGTTCCTGCAGGACAGCCACTAGAGACAAAGGGAAGGCAATCTGTCAAGCAAAAACTAAAGTAAACCTTACCAGCTGTTTCATGAGCATCTCGTGATGAGCTATGGCATCTGTCATCCTCTCCGAAAACTTTAAGCCCATAAAAACATCAGTAAGATCCTAGGAAGTAGATGTTGCTCATAAGGGTTTAAAGAAGTGCACATATATATTTACACAAATATATGCAATTTCAGTTCGTTTAATATTTGACATGAGGCGATGTATTCAAGCTGTCAGTACTCACTCTTTTTCAGCATACTTACTGCCACATTGCTTGAAGAAGGCTCTGCAATCATTTTCCTGCTGTTCGTGCAGCATTACAAAGACCCCACTATCATTCCTATACACTCTGAGTCTATATTCTTCTGGGGGCATAGTAATTGCTGTCACTGCCTATGCCCCTGCTGCTCAAAGCTTGATAACTCTTAGTGGGGAATGGCATGATCAGAGACCAGATAAGGCATCAGCATCGGTGCTGGACATATTCTACATTAACATTTCATATGAACAATACATATTCTACGTGCAACAAAACTGTAGTACAAACAATAGTCAAATTAGCTCTTCTCAATAGGGCTAGCATTAGCGTGCAGACACCTCATTAAACACAATATGCATTCATTTTACTTCCACTCCATTCTGCCTGTCATAGGATCTAAACTTGGGAATTATTTACTGTGACATACATAAAATATGCTTAAAGATTTCCCTTTAAGGCAATTTCACAACATGAAAATAAGACAGGGATGCAAAGCTCAAAAAAGCACTGCAGCAAGACTGTGAGGGTAGGGCACATGACCAACATTTAAAGAAAAACAAGGCACTGCTGCAACGCAAGTTAAAGTGGTTTTGGTCTGTCCTCTTTTGAAACACCACCTACTAATTAGAACCAGTGGGCAATGGTTTGGCTTCAACAGGAAAACACTGATAGTTTCTGTCTCTCTGACTGTGATCAGTTATCAAGCACTGAGCATTGTGTCCAAACAAGTTTTGGATTAAACCAAAGCAAATCCATCCAAATCCTCTATATGTGCAAAGGCAACATGCGGGGGTTCTTTTCATTAGAATGTATGCAGTGAATATAGCATAGGGAACTGTGGGTTTAAGTGTCTGGAGTGCAGCAAAATTGTACTTCCAACAGAAACAAAATAAAAGATATTATTTCTAAGACTATCAATCTCTTCAACAAAAAAAAAGAAAAGGAAATGTTAATAACATTTTTCATTGGGAGTTCGCTTCATGGTACAGTATGTGCTCTTCAATAAAAAGTAGGTAATTCAGTTCAGTTGTAATATATTAAACAAAAAGATAAAAAAAAATTATATCTCAATGTGCGGTATCTATCTCTTCACAGCAGGAAGGACATCCTGTAAGAGATGGGCCTTTGGTTTCAGACTACATTACATCATAAGCCTCAAGGCTTTTAATGTAATGTAGACCAAGGGTCTTGAAATGTCCCCTTTGTGAGATAAGTCCTGCTGTCTATAAATTGATAAACACCTTTATCGCACTGGCTCTTTCTGTTGTGATTCCTGCTTAGGATTAGTACAGTTTCTCATCTGGCAGCAGCAGAAACTGAAATATAATAAGTTGAAAATAAAAAGAGAGGTTCAAAATCAGTCACTGCTTTCCCCATTCTCAATCCCCAACTGCTTGTTAAAGATAGAGGCAAACATACAAAATGTTATCATTGTAAAGGCCACTCCAGTTAAACAAAGACTGTTATTGCCATCTGCAGAACTTCATATTTGGTGTTATGGTTCTGTTCTGTTCTGGGAAGAGCAGCAGCAAGACCCCCAAACAGAACAGGACAGGTCAGGCATCTATGACAACATGTAGACCGAGCAGGAAAGGAGGAACTGGGGTGGATGTGGGTTGCAAAGTAGCATGCAGATGTATAGCAAGTATAGACAAGCTAATTTAAAGATCATGAATAGCTCGCTGAAACTAAATTATATATGGCTATTTAATATTTGTCCTCATAACCCTGAACAGGATAAGCGGAAAAGAATGGATGGATATTTAATATTTGTACATGTACAGTTTCATCATCTCTTTTTCATGATGTCTTTCTCCTCCCCCAGCACTACTTTATCTCCTCCCTTATTTCCACCTCATCCTCGTTCTCATCACCCCAAGCCTCATCTCCTGCACTGAAGTAAGAAATACACATTTATTCTCAATATTGTTGCAATTCCTTACTGTCAGCAGATTAGGCATGCGACCCTCCCGTCTCTGGACAGCTGACAATGAGCTGGTTAAATAACAACAGCAGCTGGTTGTAAGCTAATTATATGCCAGCTAATAATAGGCTCAAGTGTCCAAAAAATTTACACTTTACACTTTTTATTCGCCAAGTGTCCAAGTCCAAAAATATTAGATTCACTTCAAAGAAAGTTTCACTAAAACCAGATAACAGCAGCTAACAGCGGCAAAAACAGCAGCACTTACTGACAGAAAAGTTGAGGATATTCTCAGCAACTCGCTATCGCTGTCATTGAACAGAAGTGAAGGTCACTGAGTCGTTGACTCATATCGGACTCCTTTCACTAAGTTTTACAACCTCCTCCAGAGTAAATAGACACTGACACCTGTCATACTGACAGCTGAGGGAAACAGTGGACTAACAGCCTGCACTGACTACAGATGAACAGCGGCCAGAGTTGTTTGTCCTACAACAGCCACCTTAGCTACGATTATGCATTTGAACTGGGAGGAGTAAAAAAAAAAAAACAGAATTCAGTTGACTGCAATTTATTGACACCTAGTGGTGATATTTTTGACACTGTAGCTTTAAAATATGAATAGTACATAAAATAAGCTTAAATATTTATACACTGGATCACAACAAATACCTCTTGGCTGAAAAATTACTCCAGGTTCTGACAACATTAAAAAACTATGCGATAACGTGTATTATACTCACATTAGATCAGACTGGAAGACTTCAGCTTGTGCGGTTGCCTTGTCATCAGTATTCCCTTCTGCTTGTGGCCTATGACAACCTCCGTCATACAAATTACACCCTCTGATGCTTCAAAGAGCACAGTGACAAGCCCCCCTCTGACTCTTACCAACTGCCAGTATTTCTAGACTTGGATTGACACTTTAAATGAAATAACCATTGAACAAGTAGAGAAGACGCCATCTTTGTCTTCACAGAGGCATCTGTACTCACTGAGTGTTAGACAACAAAGAGCCATAGGGGGCCTTCTTGGGTGTCAGTGGGGGTTTTAGTGGTGTGGGGGAGTAAGACGCTCTGCTGAGAAATGTCACTTCTCTGTATCTAGTGTTTTATACGAGAAATGCAGCCACTGTGACTTTGAGTGTCGTCAGGAGATGAGATGGCGCTGCTTTGTATATTTTCAGTGTGTTGAGTTCATAGTAGTAAAAAGAGAATAAGGGGAAGGAGTGGGGTGTGTATGGATAACTGTGGGGACAACAGTGCTTGATAGATTTACTGGAGAGTAGGTTAGAGCGGTATGACTAAAACCATAATTTGTGGACCTGCAATGCAGTTGCATCTAAACACAAAGACATCAGCAAGACTCAGGCTCAGTACACGTCTCCTGTGAGGCGGCTGACGATTACATCACTAGTTTGAACTGCTTTCTCAGTCACGAGCAGTTAACAGCCCTTACTTGTTAAGACTCGGCTGTAACAGGATCTTTTTCTTGTAATAAACACTGTCGCCATTCTTCAGTCTTGGTGTATGTGCATTATATGTTTCCTATCACTTAGTTGGGGAAAAGTAACAGCAGGATGTTTACACCACACACTGTCATGAGCAAATTCAATCTGCAGCCAACTGATTGAGCAATTTGCTCAGCAATTGAGCACAATAGGCCATCAGCGTGCAGGAATGCTAATGTATATCACACACCCAGGAGTAACAAGGAGTTGCATAAAACAAGCGAGAGGTTGTATTTTTATCAGTAATGATGCAGGTGGCTGGTAAACACTGCTGAAATGAGACCTTTTTTTTTTTTTTTTTTTGGTATAACTAATACATAACATGTTGAGCTACAATGTTCATTTTTTGATTGTATTCGCTACAAAATAAATCACATGAATTCACAACCCATTCTTGTCCCTGGTTTTTGATTTATGTGTTTTGACTGGTTTTTGTGACACTCTATCTCAGATCTGGTACTTGAAAGTAAACTGAGAAGGAAAACAAAGAGAGCTCAGGCAGACAGAAGAGATAGACAGAGCACCAAAAATAAATAAATAAATAAATAAATAAAATAAAAGTGGTAACATATGCCATCTTTTTAAAGTGAGGTGATAAGCCAAGGCTCAGGTGTGGCGGTGGACAGATGTGGAAAGACAGGTTTGCTGTTATTTCTATGAGCCAAAAGCTTCAGTTCTTCAGATTGCTCTAAACAGCTGGTCTCACAGTGTTTTCCTACTCTTCAGTCTGCATGATGTCAGAGAGAGAAGGTATCCTTAACAGGGTTATCTCAGGCACACACCTCTGGATGTGAGAAAAGCACCTCCATCCACCTGCTGATCATACTTTCTGTTTGTGAGGGGCAGCCAACAGGAAGAAAGCTGGCTTAGAGAAAAAGGAGCTAAAATTTCAGATGGAAGATGAGCTGAGGGGCTGTGCCGAGGCCCAGTATAAGATAAATAAGGGTTATTAAGTGTGAATCATGCAACGCTAGTCTAGTAAAGTTCAATAATAAAAAATACGGAGCTGGTAATGAGTTCACTTTAAACTGCTTGCGAAACTTACATGGTTTATGAATGCTAAAATATGCTTTTAATTCTGAGAGTCAGCATTTTTTCAGTAGCGCTGCACAATCACAGCTCCTAAATAACTTTAAAAGTAGATTATTTAAAGTGCGGGAATGTGTGTGAGACTTCACAGGAAATAACTTTGGTATTTGAAAGTATTTTTAAAGAGCCTGTGCGAGACAAACCCCTGTCAGCAGTATGGCATGTGGTAAACGTGAACGTAAGAATTTTAAATAGATATGATTCAGTTCCTACATAAGTGCAGTATTTAACGCAGGAACAACGATCTCGGAGAAGCCCACCGAGGTAAGAGTCTAGCATTTTAGTGCATATTGTACTTTTTAATTCCTTATCCATTATTTCCAAAGACAAACCGAACAGTTGTGCTGAAATTAAACATACTTTAGAATACAAATAAACACGAGAGTCTGAATTTGTGTCCTCAGTCTGAGTAAAGTTGGATAGAAGGCACTGATGGCTTTCTACTTACACTGCAGTGTCCACCGGGAGAGTGTAGAGTTTTGATATGAATACTGAGTGGGAAAACAAGAAACAAGACATCCAGGACACAAACACTGGAAGTTAGAATAGGTTATTGGGCGTACACACTCTCTGAAGGGATGAATAATGTAAAATAGGCTGGTTAGTTGTCAAAAGAAACTCCTCATAGATTTTGGGTTACTGCTTTGTAAAAAAAAAAGAAAGAAAGAAAGAAAGAAAAAAGACTTCAACAAGAGTTCAAGGCGAGCTACCTATTTATGCTCTCCAATTAATTTCCAACATTTCTTCTTTTTCCTATTGTATTAATTGTGATTTCAAACAGACAAGAAATGAGAGAATCATTACTGCCTGTAGCCTGACTGGCAATGACAGACGAGAGTAGCTAAACTAGGTTGTACTTTGATGGGGAGGAATACTGGATGTGCTCCATGGTGTTGTATTATTTAACTGTTTGGGGCATCTGCTGAAATGACCACTGACACTGAGTGGTAGGTGATGCTCTTGCCAGACATGTATTCACATAAATATGTGCCAAGTTGGAAGCAGTTTACAGATGTATCTTGTATTAGTGCAGTCTGAGAGAGATGGAGAGAAGAAATTGCAGGAGAAATGATGTAGAAGTTAAGGAACACATATACAGTCTAATCGAACATCTTTCAGTGCTGAAATCTCAAAACACTGAATATCTTTTTCCATTTGGAAAACCAAATTTCAAATATTTTTTTTTTTTTTTTTTTTTTTTTTTTTTTTTTGGAATGGAATAAATACTTTATTTTACATTGCTATCCAATGTCTGTACCAAAAAGGACCAGAGCTACACGATTACAATTGTCACAAAATCAACATGACATTAATTCGACCACCTATGACACGGGCACCTCTAAATCCAAGGCAAGTGGGTTGTGGAGGGGAGAGTCATCTGTGCTCTTGCCTGCACCATCATTTTATATCAAATTAAAAGGCCAGAGACTATGTCCTCCCACCAGAGTGTCAACCCTGCTTGTCAAAACCTAACAAGTCATTTGCTGAAGGTTATTGTTATTGTATGACATTTAATCCAAGTCATGATATTAGCATAATTTCCTGACCTGTCTTCTTAACCTCCAGTCACCTTTAATTGGCCAGCGCTTTTGAATGCCCGTGTTTAGTATTGCTCTGTGTGTAAATCTCATTATTGTTATGGCAGTTGGATAGTGCTGCTAGGCATTAAAAAGACAGATAGTCACTGTAAGCAACCAGAGAAATGGCAGTCAGAAAGCACCCATTTGTGAGTTGTTACACTAACCTTAGCGCTTTTAGTGTTTGTTGATCTCAGTGGTAATGTGAGTCTTACAAAGCAACTCTGGTTTGTGTGTACAGTGCAGTATAACACACAGGAACAAAAACAAGCTATCAAGTGTGTAGCCATTAGGGTTGTCCTTGTGGAGCAGAAGTGATCAGTGATATGTGGACCCTGCAGCACCTTGCTGAGTGTGAACTGTGTGCTCCTGTCTTCTTTCAGTAATGGTGTCTTGGAGATGACCCATGGTTGAATGGTCAGCTGCGGTGGTTGTGAGTTATGGTGACAGTCAGGGTGCAAGATGTGTTTTAAAGAGTGATTACTCCCTATGGACTGCATAGCTTTGGCAACATGGATACTTGAAGACCCAAATATTTAATAAAAGAGGAACAAAGGAATGTGACCATCCATAAATTTTGCATTAAATCATGATTTTCAGCCCTCCCAGCAAGTTGAAAGGTCTGTGCTTAAATCCAGTTTATCTGTTAGGCCACTTCCATGTAATCCATTATGTATACTAATCTACATACAGTACTGTGTAAAAGTCAGAGCCACCCCTTGTTCCTTCATAATTTGAAAGTCAATATTTTAGTATGACCACCTTTGTTCTTTAATATAGCCAGAACTCTCTTAGGCAAACTTTCTCAGAATTTTTTACAGTAGTCTTCAGGAATAGGTTTCTTGAAGGACATTCAAAGCTCTTATTTGGATGTTGGCTGCCTTTTGTTCTGCTGTCTGCCACACTGCTTCAAAAATGTTGAGGTCTGGGGCTCTGGGTAGGCCAGTTCATGACTGATATGTTTTTTTTGTTTTGGTTTTTTTTATCCAGGTATGCTTTTCCTCCATTGGGAGTGTGTTTGGTATAATTGTCATGCTGAAAAATGAAGCTGCCAATCAGACTCTTTCGAGATTGTATGGTGCATTGTGGATCAAAATCTGACAGTACCTTTCTGTGTTAATAAATCCATAAATTTTCACAAGATCCCCAAAACCACTGACTGAAATGCAGCCCCAAACCATGACAGAGTAGTTCTTGTATAATCTAGCATACTTCAGCCTTTTCTCCCCATTTCTCTTTCTTAAGAATGGCTTCTTGACAGCCACCTTTCCATTGAGAATATTTCTGATGAGGCTTGAGATATACCAAGTTTTCAGCTAACAGCTCTTTGGAAATCACCTTTTTGGTGCTAAAATATTATTTTATGCCTGTCAGACCATGTTATCTTTGGTATTTTTTGAGAGATTTAACTAAAGAAATGGGAACAAATTATGTGTTGTTGCGACAGGCTGCTGGTAACAAAGTCCCTGAAGATAAAATTTGCTAAGTTGTTATGTGTACACACAACACTAGTTCATCCCTTGGGTTTAAATGTTTGAATGATTCATAGGGCCGTGTTAAATGGCTAAACAAACAAAAAAAAACAAACCCTATTCCTCTGAAAATTATTAGGTACAAGGACTGGACTGAATACAACTGAAAAGCTGCCCCTGGGGGGGGGGGGGGGGGGGGGGGGGGG
>JAVDPK010057462.1:10521-47141 GCA_034780415.1 Cichlasoma orientale
AATACAACTTAAAAGCAGCCAATGCCCCCCCCCCCCCCCCCAAAAAAAAATAAACTATGAAAGACCTTCAGAAAGCCTGGAGAACTACTGCTCAAGACCATTTAAAAAAATTACAGGAAGGTCTGGCTCCTCAGAAGCAAAATATAAAGAAATGTTGAGTGCCTTGAAACTTTTGCACGGTACTGTACTTGCTTGTGTAGTGTACTTATCAGAAGTAACAACTGTAACACGGTGATAGTTTGTGGACATCTTGAACCTTTAATGCACCTGACCTCACAAAAGTCAGGTGCATTACGTGTTACATCATCCAAACACAACGTAACATGTGAGACAAAGCTTCAAACAAACACTTTAAGCTAGCACTGACATTGTCATTGGCACTGGTGACCTGACTTCATTCTACTGGCTGCTCTTTGCTATGTAGTCAAGATGGCGACTGCATAGCAGAGGGTAGCCAGAGATTGATGAGTGTGCAGTATTTCACACTCTAATTTAACTTCATGTGGCCATCCTTATGCAATAGCAATTACTCTCAATTCTACTTGAATTTCTTGATGACACATTAAAGAAGCAAACTAGAGTCTAAAGCTAATTTGTTCAGCATTACAATCCTGGCGGTAATGGGTAAATTCATACTGTGAGTCTTAATGTTCAATTTTGATGTAATGGTCCCATTTTTCCAAAGAACAGCACTGCAGATGTACCACTCAAGAAGTTCATGGAAATATATACCATAACAAGTGTAAGTTCCCCCACATTCACCATATATGTCACTTACTGTAGATTCCTGCAAGTAGGTGTCGTCATTGTCCTACATTTCCATGACATCTTCCCAATAGGAGAGATATGTAAAAGTTGTATGAAATCAGATGTGAATGTTCAGATTGAGGCCATATTGCCATGCCTTACATAAGCTGGAGCCTATATGACAGTGATGTAAATTGAAATATAAAACGTCAGATTTGCAGCGCTTTTATTTCTGTTCATTCGAGTGTTAAAATAGATGAGTCATGTATGAAGGAAAGAAGAACCCTGGAAAAAAATGCAACTGATCCTGCATTATGAATATAAACCAGTTACAGACAAGAGAAGAAATAAACAAAAATTAAAAAAAAATATCTTGAACAGGGAAAAAACTTTTTTTTTTTTTAAAAAGATATTTCGGCAACTAGAAGCATTGTTTATACTCTAAAGTTATCCTTGGAACATAACACTGAAACATTAATCTCACGTTTATATGACTATGATATCTGCAGTAGTAGCATTTTACAGATTCTTGGTCCTTTCATAAATGTTGAGCCAGATTGTGATTTTTTCATGCTTTTTTTTTTTTATCCTCTCATCATTTTTATTTGCCAACCAACCTGGAAATAACCTCGGTAGACAACAGCACCATGTCAGCATCTCTCTCTCCCTTTTTTTAGCCTCAGGCTGGCAGCATTTGACTGAAATGTTCCTAATATGGGAACACAATGGCAACCTTTGTGCTCTCATCCATTACTGACTAACAGAAGACAGTTTTCAAGCAAAAAGAAGCTAATTGAAGAAAAAAAAATTCATATTATTTGTGATGAAAATTCAGCACATTTATGTAAATGGGTGGCACAGCGGTCCAATGGTTCACACTGTCCCTTCATGGCATGAAGATCCTACGTTTGAATCCGTCCGTTTACATATTCTCCCAGTGCCAGCAGGGGTTCCCTCCGGGTACTCAGGCTTCCTCCCACAGTCCAAAGGCGTGCTTGTTAAGTTAATTGTTGATCCGAAAGTGGCCTTAGGTGTGAATGGTTGTCTGTCTTCCTGTGTTAGCCCTGTGACATACTGGCAACCTGACTCTTGCCCCATGACAGCTCGGATAGGCTCCAGGTCCACTGTGACCCTGAATTGGATAAAGGGAGGAAAACTGAAGGATTTACATAAGTTCAATGTTATCACTCAGTTTTGAGTGAACTAGCACATATATTTTTAAGAATTGCCTATAAACAGAAGGAAACAGGACACACTAAGCGTGATAATAAAATACTTTTGAGTACGTGCCAAGCAAATAAATAAATGAAAGATGTTTGAATATTTAATGAGTTAAATGTAAGTAAGTCTCCAGCTTTGTTGTAGTTTGCCCTAGAGCTGCAAGTATGCAAATGAGTATGTGCGTCCTAATTATTGGCTCTGCATCATAGCATTATTTACTGTTTCATTAGTATTATTCAAAAGCCACTCAACTGATACGCAATTTATAGGTTGAATGTGTTGATCATAGGCTTTAGAGGATGGATGTTTTATGTGAATATATGAACATATGGAACACCACAGATGAGGTCTAAAACATCTGTTTGAGCTCTTATATAAAGGAACATTTATACTTGACACAAATCTCACAGCACAACCAGTGGCTTTGATTGTCTAATGTCGATAAAAATTTAGGTTTATAACTTTTTTGGCAGCATCAGTAACATCACTACTGTAAAACGACACCGCACCCATTATTTACATTGACCACTCCAAGCGTTTCGGGTGCATCAACACAAGAAGCAATTGAGATTCTTTAAAAACCGGTTGCTAAAGTTTGACATGTTCTAAGCAGATGTTAAAAAGGGCATAAAATTTACTCGTCCCAAGTGAACTTGCAGTATGTCAGTAAGCGGTCTGTTAAAGCAGCCTCAACCAGGTCTGTCCTCTGAGATAACAGCGGCTAAAGTTACCCTGAAATTGCACTGAAATTAGCTGTAGTTCAGCCTGAAGTGACAAGAGGAAGTGTCACCAGCTACACTACAACACATGCTGTCATTCAGGTACACTGCTGTATGCTCAGTGCAGGTGCAGGAATTAATTTGAGTCTATTCATGGCGGTTACCCATGTGTTTGAGTTTGTAAATGAACTACAACATTTTTAAAATATTCTTTTTCTTTCTTCTTCTTTTTTTTTTTTTTTTAGATTTGCCAATCAGCTTCATATACATTATTACCAAACTCTGGACTTCAGCCATTTTTTGGGGGGATCCAAGGCAGGTTTTGAACCATATTTGTATTCTGAGTAGGTGCAACTTTAAATTTCAGTGTATTCCATCCTATCTGTAATTTACTTTGATATGGACACGTCAAATGTATAAAGGGGGTCACTGACCATATAGTTCTACTTAACCAGATTTAACCATGGAAAACCAAAATCAATTTGGATAAATGTTTTTGGAAATTCACTACCGATTAAGCATCAACCAGGTACCTTGCAAAAAAATGTTAGGTGTTTCACAGCACTAGGTGTGCAAGCAGTAGTGGAAATTAAAAAAAAGTGAATGCACAAAATGACTCAGGTTACATGGTTAGCAGTAGCGTGTCGTGTCGAGCAAACTTCGTGTAATGCTCAACTGCTGCAAAAATGTGCAGTTTAAATGAAAGGACACACATTGCTTCAGGGTCTACTGAAAGGTGACTCACATGATACGGCATCTGGAGGAGAAAAAAATAATAACCCTTGATAACTTAGAAGTAAGGAATACCAATGAGTGACCTCAAAGATATTTGTCATTGGCAAGAATAAGCCCATCTGTTTGCTAAGCAGGTATAACGGCTTCACTTGCAAATTTCTTCCTGTTCACGGTTGCTGAAGCAGAAAGCAAATGGCTATGCCTTGACATATAGAGCAATTTTCTTACAGAATCCATTGTGTTATTGTTGTAATGCAATTTGAATCATTTTATGAGGACTCTTTCAGCAGTCTCAGCTTATGTATATGTGCAATGTGCCGGCAAAATAATCATTTGGATATCATTACCTTCTGAGAGAGATAACGGCATTTAAGCCTTATGATGCCCATCCAGAGCTGCTATATGCCCAACAGAACTCAGGCACGACTGTGGATCTTTTGCTTTATCCATTGCGATTTAATGAAAATATTTATGCATCTTGAGCACTTTTTTACTCAGAGGAACATCTACATTTGTGGGGCAGGAGGAAAGAGAGGTAACTCAGTGCTACTGAAAGGTCTCTAAAGTAACCGAAGATGCAGCAAGATTTTGTAGCCAATTATTGACAGTAGAGGTTGGGGGAACCCTTGCGCAGGTCATGGAATCTTCTTTGAAATGGCTTCATTATAAGTCTAGAAAAACGTTGATCTTGCAGGCTGCCTTGTCAGTGCTGTCATCGATCGCAAGGCGTACATGCATTCAGTTTGCATTCTGTTTGTCTTCCTACATCTTGGTTCCTCGCCTCCCACACAACCTCTCATCTCCTCCCAGGAAGTATGGCTCTAATGAGGGGTGGAAAATATATTGCAGAAGGAGGAGATTTGTGCAGAACCGAGATGAGACTTTAAAGAAAAAAAAAAAGTATCTTCATGTGAATATCTGTGCTGATTTCATATCAAGTTGATCTAGTGATAAGCTAGTTAAGGCTTAATCATGTTTAATCATACCCAACTGATTTAAAATACAGAAGGCATCTAATTTTTAAAAAAAGTGTATCACAAAATCTATTGTGAACTTGCATTATGGATGAAGTATTATAGGGAGGATAAAGGCTTCATATATTTCAAGGGTTATGATGAAGTCTTTACACTCCTGTATGCATGTTTTCTGGGACATATACATATTTGATGTATAGCAGCTGCAAAAAAGACTTTAAAGCAGCTATTGTCTGTGAGCTATAGGCTTTACTGTTACACTACAGTATGCTGTATTTAGGTCAAGCAGCTTGTACTGTCTGTGGTGAAGGCCAGCGCATGTGAAGATACTTATTGAAAAGTTACTTCACTGGTTCCTCTGACAAAACTGCTATGACGGATGTCAAAATATTGGGACAGTCAGTATGATTGCAGGTAAACATCAGTTCTTGAGTAACAAAGGAAAGCAGAGGTAGCAGTGATGGAATGACAGATGGAAATACCCCAAAGAGAACAAGCTTAGACTGTCTGAAAATTAAAAATGCTCATAACAGATACCTGAAAAATAATAAATAATTTCTTTTCTAAAGCAACACTAATGTCTACATATGAGCATGGAATGAAAGATGTGTTAATTATCCTTTATTTCAGTGTAGGGGCTGTCACCTTAACAAATTCCTCAGCAAGAATCTATTCCCATCAGTGGTGTTAGTGGATTTATTTGCTCTTCATCCTGCCAAACATAAGTCTTTTATTTATTTCACTTCACTGCAACATGCAACCAATGCACACACTTTTTTTTTTTATCTTGCACAATTGCCGGGGAGTTTTCAGCTGAGAGAAAGCAGGAAGTAACACAGATCTGCTGTTCAGTGCAAGGAAATGTTGCTGACGTAGCATCTGCTACCTGTTTTGCTTTTTAATCTGCTCTGGTTAAGTAGTATTTTTCTGCTCTACCCTAAATCCTATTTACTTGAGTTTCAAGATTTAGACTGATAGCGCTCTTCTGCCTGTGCTTGGAGCTGAAGTCAGGACATGATTAGGCTAGCTTAAGGTAAGATTGGCAGATAAAAAAAAAATTAAAAAAAATCTTTTGACATATTAAAAAAAAGACAATATACAAACACCTCCATCAACGCAACATTTACTCAATTTCTTCCAGAGATTTGAACATGAAAGACCAATTGAAACTTCTTTAGGCTTGTAGGAGGATAGCATGGGCTAATTGGAGGCAGCAAGAATTGTGATTGGCTTCTCATATTTTCCCACACATGTTACAGGAAATCAGGAATTAATAGCAAAATCAAACAGATTGACAGATAAAAGGCAGGGCCATTCACATATGTCATCCAGTTAAAAAATCTTGCTCAAGCTGGCAGAGTGAGTACTTGGCAGTAAGTGGGGATATTGCAGATCTGCTGGATATAATTTGTAACTGGATTCGGAATTAGCCAGCAAAGGGTGTAGAGGCGTCTACTATTAAATGGAAAGAGGCATTTCAGATTTTTGCATTCAGTTTTTACATGTATTAATTTAAATCACGTTTCTCCCGTGAAGGGCTGAGGCACACACTGGAGATGAGCTAAAAGGATTCTAACACAGGTGGTATGCTGGCCCAGCTGTAGCCTCACAGCAAAAATGCTTTGGAGCTTTGCTTTTTCTTGCTTTTTATATGCTGGGTCACCTCCTGTTTTTATTGAATTCCTGTGCCTGCTGTGGATTCCTGCTACTATTCAAACCCATGCAGCTCATGATCAACTTTAATCTCTAAATTGCCCATAAGAGTGGATTAAGAGTATTGTACATCCAGGTTTCCTGCTGGTGATTCATATTGGCCTAATAGGACCCCAGCAGAAGCAGAAGGAGTTAAAATTGCAAATCAAAGACTGTAATATAGATATAACAGAAAGAATACAGTAATATTTTGAAAGCCACAAAAAGTGAATAAGGTGTTTTGTCACTGAGTGTTAAAATATTCATTGAAAGTTCAAGTAGTGTTTTCATGTTATAAGTCTGCTCTTGCATGAGCAGTTCAACAAAATGTGGGTTGAAATATTTTTATTTTCTTAACCATAGACTGCAAAATGTACAAATGGTTGGTTTTTTAATTCTTGTCAAAGTAGGATTTTGGGAGTTCCTGAAATTTTTAGGTGTTGAATATGAGGGGTTTGGCTTCTCTCTAATCATTAGCTACATATATACTGTTTAATGCAGTGATGCATACAGGGGTATATGTGAATATACAGCTTATGTGACTGACTAAGTATGAAAATCCATCTCCTGCATACAGAAATACCTCACGAATCTATGTGAACAAAAAAAATATCCGCACATATGGAAATCAGATCACTGTTGACACATTCAGAGTGAAATATTGAGGCCTTGCTCACTGGGACTCCTTTATAGTGCATCTGATATATTCACTTATCAGTTTCAGAAAATATCATTGAACATCAACTAAGATAAATTCTTTTTCTTTTGGGCTGAATTATGAACGAATCTCATTAGCAATGTTCAGATGCAATTTCCTGTTCTTTCATATCACTTCAAAACTGTGCTGAAGTTGGGATTTTACATAATTTAGCAGCAAAATCAAGTGAGAGCTGTGTTTCCATGTGTATGTCAAAGCTTTCCATTTACAAAGGCTGGCTTGGATGGACTAGAGGGAATTGTTAGGTTAAAGATTGTCAAAGTTGTCTTTTCCCCCGCACTTCTTCAATCTCATCTATAAGTAAGTCCATACGCTCACACAGCCAGCCGTCCACTTACCTACACAACATGCACATGTTCATAAGCAAATGCTTAAAATAGGCTTGAACCATCTACACTGGGAAGCAAATTTGCGGATTAGTTCTTCATCACACTGAGTCTCCAGGGTGCAATCATGTCATTCACAGTGGAGCTAATAAATACCAAGCTCATTTCACACCACGTTTCACTTCGATGTTGATGATATTAGAAACATTATCCATTCCTGCCGTGTGCTGTATGAGCAGGAAGAAGAGTGCGGGGTTAGTCGATCCGTCAGGTATGTCTTTTCCTGCATATTTAAGAGGAGGGATCGGCAGGAGGGTTAAACTGTGAATTCTATATATAAACAGATGGCATGATAAACAGATGATAAATAGAAACAGAAAATAGAAGTGAAGGTTAGCAAGCTGTGGTGTAGTGCAAAAATACACTCCTTTAGAAGATGCGGAAAATTATTGAAGGGGTAGTTTATGATTTAATGGGAAACAGATGATTTGTGTGTATTCATTGCTTTGAAAAATCAATCAGCTGTAAGGTTCTTTTTATGTCATAATTACCTGGAATCTTGCTGAATTATCTTTTTTAAGTCCTTTTTTTTTCATTTGCTGACTACTCATGCCTGATTACGAAGACGTTCCTTCATTTTAGCAGCAGGCCAATTGGAAGAAATGCTAGTTAATACAACAGGTTAACCCCTTAAGTAGTGTGCATGCTTGATCCATTTGTGTAGTGGCTTTGCTCTCGTCTAGATAAATATAGAATTATCGTGGAAATATCTTCTTTGATGAGCCAAATCAACACTGCCAAGTGTCTGGGGGTTTTGACATTTAACCACTAGAACATAAGCTTTGATCAGAAATTTAGATGACATTTAATAGAAAATGTTTGAACTGACTCAAAGTAATTGGAAAGTATGTTTTTCCTCCATGTCAGTCAAACACTGTAGGTCAGAGTTGTCAAAGTCTATCTCTGAAAGGGCCACACTGAGAGGAGAGTAATTAAACCTCTGTGTCCAGACTTTAACCCATTTAGATAGAACATGAGAAAAATGTTTTAAATTCCTCAGCAAATGCAAACAATGTTCTTACTTTAATTAAATAGCAGAATTTATACTTTAATATATACACTATATTGCCAAAGTATTTGCTCATCTGCCTTCACACGCATATGAACTTGAGTGACATCCCATTCTTAATCCATAGGGTTTAATATGATGTCGGCCCACCCTTTGCAGTTATTACAGCTTAAACTCTTCTGGGACCGTTCTTTCAGAGGCGCATTTGTGAGGTCCGACACCATGGCCTGGCTCATGGTCTCCGCTCTAATTCATCCCAAAGGTGCTCTGTTGGGTTGAGGTCAGGGCTCTGTGTACAGGCCAGTCAAGTTCTTCCATACCAAAGCTCATCCATGTCTTTATTGTCCTTGCTTTGTGCACTGATGCACAGTCATGTTGGAACGGGAAGGGGCCATCCCCAATCTGTTCATATAAAGTTGGGAGCATGAAATTGTCCAAAATGTCTTGGCATGCTGAAGCATTAAGAGTTCCTTTCATTGGAATTAAGAAGCTGAGCCCATCTCCTGAAAAACAACCCCACACCGTAATCTTAACCATAGTTTTCTGTACATTTTGCAAATCAGATACTCAAGAATAATGTTTAAGTTCAAGTAATTGATTTTTTTTAATGTTGTGCGTGTTTAAAGCTTGATTGTGATTATTGAGTTTGATTTTCGTTATTATTATTATTATTATTAAAAATTATTTTGCTTATGTTCCTCATGTTAATCGTTTCACAGCATTATCATATTTTCTCAGTAAGTAAATTTAACTTCCTTGTAGGATTGAAAGACACAGAAAAATCTATGTAGCTTAGCACTGAAAGCGCCCATTGATTGAAACCTGTCCATTAAACAGAGCATGATCATTTTGGATATTTCTTTTTTTTTTTTTTTACATTATGTTAAATAAGCAATTAGCCACAGTGAGCTGCTTCATGAAGAGCTGTACAGCTTCATCTAACTCACTAAGGTGTCTGCAGTTGTATAGAAGACAGCTTGAAGCTAGCAACATCAAATTAAATAAAGCTTCATTGCAGTTAGATGGAGGGAAAACAATCATTGACTGATTTTTTTTTAATCAAAATATTATTTTGCTTGTTTGCTAGCACTGTAATTAGATATACCTTCTGCAGAATATCTACCATATTTGGCATTCTGTTTATAACTTCATTATTAGGAGAGTGTCATTATAATGTTTTGTTGATATGATTTATTTGCCAATATTTGTTTTAGACAAATTAACCTCACACGATGAAAAGAAACGATAATGACAGCAGACAAAGAACATATTGATATTAATTCTGTTGCTGTTTGTCCACTTCAGTGTAAAACAGCAGTAATGACACGATGTGGTGTTGAGTCAGACAGCTCAATTGCAGTGTTTGGTCAACAGACTGACAATAAAGTGTCTGTCTTAACAGAGAGTTCTGTCTGGGTTGATCGCCTGTATGGTTGAAAAGGAGGAGCTTTGTTAGGATTTTATCAACACCATTAATGAGACTTGTAATGACACTTCTCTCCATGTTTTGAATAGGAGCAGATAAAAATGTCACTTTTGTAAGTATTTTATGTTTATTCAGCAGCTGGTGTGATAAAGGATACTTACTGTCTGGGGAGGTTCTGAATGGGACTACAGTTAAAAGAGTAGTTGTTTTTAACTCCGCTGTTGAGCCTGAAATCCTTTCACGATAAATTAGCAGACAGCTCTGTGATGCTATGTTAGTCTCTGTTTCGCTTTATCTTATCTTTTATTAATGAACTGTGGCCCTCTATCCGCTGATGAAGCTGCTGCCTTATCAGTGGATAGCAATGCTTACAACCAATACTAACTTTGTCTCAAGTTAATAAACACAAACTAAGCTTAATAATGAGCGTTACCTTTACCTGAGGTCAAGACCTTCACATAAAGAAACATCACAGTCTGCAGTCTTGCTTGATGCTTACTTCTGCTCTACACCGAGGTGCAATGGATTGCAGCGATTTCAAGGTGAACTGAGTTCAACAGTACGTTGGAGAATGCTGCAGTTCTTTGTTTCAAGAAAACCGACCAACAGTTCACTGCTTCCTACCAGTCTTTGTCTCCTTAGGCATTAAAATGCTCTCACTTTAACCGTCTGCCTCTCTCTCAGCCAGCAGATGCTGCAGAACAGAGTTTCACCACACATTTGTTTGTTCTCTTTAAATTTAAAGGCTGTTTCATCCAATTTTGTTTACTCCTTTAAGTTGCTACCCCCTGAGCCATGGTTATAACAAAGCATCGAGATTTAAAAGTTAATGAAGTTGGCATGTACCCACAGAAGACCCGCTAACTTTTCTAACTACTGAAGCAAACAGAGTCGCAAAGGGGAATGAGTTATTTTGGCCAGCCCTGGCTCCGGAAGTAAAAATCCCATGAATTTATTCAAGACTCACAGCAGGAGCGCACTACTGATTGGATCACTAATAAAGCTTTTCTCCAAATAACAGACAACAAAATAGTAAACTGAAACTCCTGAGGAGGATTTAGGCAAGAAACATCTAATAGCTGAGCGTAGAATTCTGTTGCGAGGACACTAATGGTGGGGAAAAGCTCAAGTACGTGGAAAACTAAAAACAAATCACTAAAACAACCGTGGAACCAGGAACATTTTTAGTGTCACTATTTATAAAGCGGAACAATTTGTGACTCTATGCCAATTATCGCTTGGATATGTTATCTAATAGAGGCAGCAACTGCACCCAAAGAAGGTTATGATATAATTATAGATTATGCATTAAATATTTTAAAGGGGAAGACAACAGAATAATCTGTTTTTATGCATTCAAATGGAAACTGGGTTTGAACCTGAGTGGGTATGATTTTAAATTGACCATAGCTATTAATATGAGAGTGAACGGAGTGTCTGTATTGCCGTGATGCCTTGTGATGGACTGGCACCTAAAGTATTTTTTTCATCTTTCCAAGAGAACTATGCCATCTGCAGCTGCTTTACAAGTGAACAATTGCCTCAAGTTGCTGCTAACCAGCTAGTCCCAGCCATTCGTGTCTCATGTTTCCCGACTGGCAGGACAGGCAGGTCGTTGTCGCTCTGGTCCTTAATGTCATTCAGGATCCTCTACAGTGGGTCTCTCATCCCGCAGTCTGCTGGACTCCAGCTCGAATGTCTTGAACAGCAGCTTGCCATGTTAATCCTTGTTCTGCTCTGGAAATCTGCTGTGAGCTAGAGTGCCACTCTAAGCAGGTGGAATGCTGCTGTGCTACGCTCACTAAGGCTGCAGAGCACAAGGACTACCAGCTGCAGTCCAAGACTGTGGGATATGCATGTCTGTAGTGCTGAAACACTGACCTAGGACATACAGTAATTAAAATAATTTAGGCAGGAGCCAATGCACTTCTCTGAAAGTGTCATAAAAGACTCACACATACTGTACTTCACCCCTCACCCAAAACTTCGCACAAGCTTTACTACAGGGTGAACTACAGAGTTGCAGATCAGTTCATTCGATTTGTGAAAAAGCCAATTTTGGTGAAGGGTTACAAATAAGACTCATGACCAATTATTGTAATCTGCAGGGGTCAGTTGATGCTAATGAGTGGTAGCCATTTTTCAGACTTCATTAATCGGACTTTGCAGTGAGTAATAAGTGGTACTTGCAGCAGCATTATTGGCTGGCGGGCAGAGCAAACAGCCACAGTCATTGATTAGAGTCAAAGGACCCAGATTTGCTGTGGTATTTTATTCCCCTGCCCTTTGTGTTCCGTTTTGTCTTTAATAGCACCTTTTCCAGGTGCCTTGTATTCATAAAGCTGTTTTTTCCCCCTTTCCTTTCTTTTTATTACCACAGGGTCTTCCAGGTGCCCAGAAACCAACCTAAATGGCAGCTGAAATGCAGTGCCTACCTCAGTCTGGCCTGGCCTTAAGGCATCTTTGTTTTATTTCTAATGTTGCCAATGTGGTAGAATGAGTGTAGACTCAGAAACGCGAGCGATCTTGTTTGAATTTTTTTTTTAGACTGAGCAGTACTGCCCAAAGTATAATGAGAACTGCGTGGAGCCATGATGTGACAGGTGGCTAATGGGACACTTTATACCAATCACGGATTGGAATCGCAACATAAAATGCCACTTGCTTCAATATTAACACTCTTGTCCAAACACTCTAATCATAAAAACAAGGACAACTAGACAATGTATTATGTGTTCAAAAACTGTCTGGATCGGATTGTTTTTTTGTCAGTTTTGTTCATTGACATTGCATGCAATTTCCTCCCATAGAACAATGTGCAAATTTAGTGCTCGACAATAACCCTGAAGGAAAAAAAAATCACAACATCTGTACAAGTGAGAGACATCTTCCAGAGCTGTTGTCAGCCATCTGCATGTAAAACACTTATCTGTTTAAATATGCAGAACTTTTTTTTTTAAACTTACACCTGCCAATCTGCATAATTCTAGGTTTTTACTTAATGTCAAGCAGCAACTCAAACCCTGCTGCTTCTGCTGTTCTTATTGCAGGCTTTTGTCCGGATGGTATCAGATCTTTGATTACTGTTGCCATTCTTTCAGTAATCTCCTGTGCCCATGGGCTAAGCTTGTTAAGCCCCCTGATAACAATTTAACAAGAGATCCATTGGTTATCGGCCTGTCCTTCTGCCCCCAAGATATTAATTGCCAATAGAGTTTTACAAGTGCTAACATGACATTTATGCTATGGTTTAAACAGTGAGCATTCATTGTCTTTAAGTGGACCTATTGCACATTTCCTTATTCTCTGCCACATATATATATAGTTTCAGTTGTGGATGTTCATATAAAATATGGCTAAAGTTTCAAATAATGAGGTCATTGTGCGTGTGAAAGCAATCCCTGTGAGCCAGGCTTCAGACTGCTCATAAAAGTATTTTCAGCCATGATTTTTCTACTCTTCATCTTTGTGAAGTGAAAGAAAGGTGGTACTCCTAAGGGTAGTGTATCTGTGTAGTGTGTCTGAGAGCACAATCAGAAAAATAAAAGTTGTCTTAAAGGGACGGTGGCCTCAAAGGCAGAGGAGCTAAAACAGATGATTATCTGAGGGGCTGTACCAAGGCCCAGGGTAATATAAATAAAGATTACCTTGAACTATTGATCAATATGAAGGAATGTCATGATACCAGAAATTTAGTAATCAGTACCAGTATGAGTAGAATTACACTCTTCTGAATAGCCATCTCTGTATCAAAACTAAATTATTATCCCATGACTTAAAGATAAAGATAAAGATAAACCTTTTTTTATGAATTAAAAACTGGTTTCAAATCACTAACATAGTAGAAGACTGTTCTAAAATGTTAATGTTATATTTTGTTGACATGACAACAGTAGTACTTAGTAGTGTACTAACATTACTAATGTTAGTTACATTACATTAACCAAAGCATTTATATAACATTAGATATTGTAAACATTTTGGCCTATGGAATGTAGATTTTAAAATGTAGTTTTGGGGTGGCTGTAGCTCAGGAGGGAGAGCAGGGCACCTACTAATTGGAAGGTTGGTGGTTTGATCCCCGGCTGCTCCAGTGCATGCCAAAGTATCTTTGAGCAAGATACCAAACTCCAAGATTCTCTCTGATGCATTCATCGCTGTGTGAATGTTAGATAGAAAACATTCACACACCGACAAATCAAAAAGAAGAAGCCCCACCTACCCCGACTTCGCAATACCAATAAAATGGTAAAACTTGCTATTTGTGCTACTACTGATGTGTACTTGTGACTCGCTGAATAAGCCATACACAGCGCACTGATCAGGCGCTATCCATGAGCATGCTGGACTGATGTTTTTAAGCACAAAAGAACATGCATTGCAATAAAGTGCCAGTTTTTTCCTTGCTTTTCTGACTTTGCTACTGGAACACATTTAACTCAGGTGTGATGTCTCTTCTTGCTCCAACATCTAACTTCCAAGGCAAATGGAACACAGAATTACCAAGTACCCATCTTCCACGTGTGTGCCCTTCTTCTTCAGCAAATGAGACTAGACTAGGACCTTTGCAGCCTTGGTACATATGCTGCCTACGGTACCTATGGGATTAAAAAAAGCAAGTGCCTAATAATAATAATAATGATATGGAAATAGGTTCACTTTAAATCCTTAATACGTAAATCTTCTATATTATAAATTCAAATATTAAAGTTTTAATGAGATCCTAACATCATTTTCTCTCCTTCTGCCATTATTCTGCCATGAAATGATTAAAACACAGCAGTTCGATTTTTTTCTTTGCCACAAGTCACTTAACTAAGCTATTAGCAGAAATATGGCATAAAAGTGTGTGTCATTATTGAATCACATTACATGTCGCTGCATCCATTTCTACTGGAAAGGGCTGGATCAAGTTGTATTGACCTGCTAGCTATTTATAAGCGTATCTAGATGCATGCTCTTTATGTACTAACGAGAGAACTGATTCGTCTCAGTGGGTGACACATTCCTCTCATGAGTAGTTCTCAACCATGTGGCCCTAACACATGCATGCTTTTTTCCCACCTTCCACCTACGCATCTCTACACCTGGTGATTTTACTGATAGTTACCCCTCTTAGTGTTGCTAATGCATGAAGTATCCTCTAATCTGTACAATTCCCTATTTATTGCACACAGGTCTGCTTGTGCCTGCAGTGGAGCAGACAGAATTGCTGCTGATTAAAAGAATCTAAGTTGAAAATGTAAACTATATAGCCTGAAGATAAGTGTTTAAATTTGCAAGCAGTCTGCCAGAACAGTGCCGTAACTGACATACACAATCCCCGTGCCTTTTGATTGTCATTTGGCATATTTATTCATAGGATCATCAATCAGACATTTTGAAAATGTCACAGACAGCATTCACTCTTTTGCATAATTACTTGCATGGTCAATAGCTAAGGCAACATATTTATGGTAATGCCTGCGATACACCATACACAGTCTGAATCTTCAAGCAGTATTAAGCTATTAGACAATGTTTAGCCACCAGTTGTTTTGACTCCGCATACACTGTAATCTACATAAAAAATATTTGAGGTGAAAGTGCTAACTGTCAGGTATAAGAGTATCTGAGAGAAGCTGGATAAGGACTGTAAACATACAGCTCAGCAAGCAAAGACTTTCAGTTACACTGCAAAAAAAATGCTTAAAATAATTAAATAAAACAAAAATCTGCTAAAATGTGTTTAAAAAAAACCCTTTGGAGGTAAAGCAGCCATCATGTGTGATTAAGGCTTAAGTCACACAGGCCTAAAGACCCATCAATGACCCCCTGGCAATCTGTGGTTACTGGGAAAACGTGTGTATTCCCCAACTTTTTGGCGAGTGGATGCTGGGAGTTGCTGGCTGTCGTTGGGTGAAATCAGTCACAGGACCTCCTTGTGATCGCTTTGGCCACTAGCAGATTCCCACGATCACCTGTAGTTTATATGCAAGACGACAACTTGCCTGCAAACACTCACTTGCTAACCATTGAGTGGTAGTGAAATAAAAAAAAAATGCAATGACTTTTACTTTGAAGATCAGCGGTCTCCTTTTCTGGTTTGAATCAAACTCTAATGGCTGGTCACTGTCCAGCCATTAGGCCTCTGTGACTAGAACTTGAACCTGAGAATAGAATTTTGCTGTACATATTTTTATGTGTGAGTCTGCTGTAATCTGCACTTGTTTTGTAGAATCCAGAGTGGAACAGTAAATAAGTCAATACAGTGATGGTACAGAAAAGAGAAGGTCTCAGTGTATTAATGTCTGTAGGTCGTAGACTGTAAAGGATTTGTTATCATCTAGTAAATGTTGGGCTTTGTATAAAGGCATGCTTTTACTACAGCATTTACTTTAAGTGGATGTAAACATCCTCAAAGTAAAGCTGAATGTGAACTTTTTGCACTCACAGTAAATGCTTTTTGTCTGATAGAATGTTCAAGTTTACAAAGTTACAGCGACAGTTCATAGAGGTTTTAACAACCATGGCTGTACTATAAAGTCTGGGTATATTGGCTGCATGCTGAGCTCAGAATGTACAGGTGCATGTAGGGCAGGCCCCGAACAGCTGGAGCATCTCTTATTTACACGGCCACAATGTATTTTTGGCCTTGTACAGCAGACCTTGATGTTACTGCCTGCCTTTCACTAACTATAGATTTAAAAGCTAAAAATGATCTAAAAATAAACTCCTTCTTCTTTCAGAAGATTGCTTCGGGGGTTGCTGCAGTAGATCATCTTCCTGCATCTCACCCTATCACTAGCATTCTCCTTGGTCACACCAACCCTCTGCATCTCCTCCACCTCCTGTCTTTTTGTTAGTGCCACTGCCTCCAAACATTATACATCATGGTCTCACTACCATTTTGTAAACCTTCCCTTTCACTCTTGCTGCTATCCTTCTTTCACAAATCACCCCTGACACTCATCTCCACCCACTCCATCGTTCCTGCACTCTCTTCTTCACCACTCTTGTAAACTGCTCTCTCTCTCTCTCCCAGACATCTCCATAAGTCCACAAGCATGGCATCTGAACCAGCTGTCTTTCCACTCTTCATCCTCTTCATACCTGATCCTCTGCACTTCCCAATTCACTAACTATCCACCGTGTGCCCCCCCTCCATTTTCTTCATTCATTGCTTCCCAAAGTACTCCTTCCATCTCCTCAGAACACTCTCTTTAATTGTTAGTACATTCCCATCTCTGTCTTTAATCACTCAACCTGCTGCACATTCTTTCCAGGCCGATGTCTCTGTCTAGCCAATCAATACAAGTTCTTTTCTCCCTCCACAGTGTCCAGCATCATATACATACAACATCACTATGAACCTTTTCCTTTCCCTTTGCTTTCTCTTATCTGTATGCCTAGATTCCCAGTACTCCTGTCTACTTTCTTCAGCTCCCTGCTTGCACCACGTTGTCTTTGTTAAGTTATTCTTTTGAATACTTCCCTGTACTTCTTCATTCCACCACCAAGTCCCCTAATCTTCTCTACTCTGTCCAGAGGATACACCAAATACCTTCTTGGCAGTTTCCCTCACCACTTCAGCTATACTTTCCAGTCATCTGGTAACTCGTCTCTACCACCCAAAGCTTGTCTTAACTCTTCCCTGAACTCTGTGCAACATTCTTCTTGCTTCAACTCCATCATTTAATCCCTGCCTCAGCCTTCCTCTTCTTGGTTTTCAAAGCCACCCTAGAGACTACCATTTGATTCTCTCCTACCACCTTGCAGTCTCCTATCTCTTTCAGATCGCACCTGCTACATAAGATGTGGTCCACATGTGTTCATCTTCTTACAGAGCACCCCATGTTCCTCCCCCTACTTGAAGCACATGTTCACCACAGCCATTTTCACAAAATCCACTACCATCTGTCCTTCTGCAATTCTCTCCTTAACACCATACCTACCCAAGACCTTCTCATCACCCCTGTTCCCTTCACCTACGTGTCCATTGATCCTCCAATCACCACTCTCTCCCAGTTCATGTGACTTACTCCAGAATTCATCTTTCTCTTCTAATTGACGTCCAACTTGCAGGGTATATGCAGTGACAACGTTCAGCACCACCTCTTAAGTTTCCAGCTTCAAACTCATGATCCTGTCTGACACGCTCTTCAGTTCCACAACACTATTAACAAACTCTTCCTTCAAGGTTACTCCTACTTCATTTCTCTTCCTACCTACACTATGGTAGAACAGTTTGAATCCACCTCCAATGCTTCTGGCCTTTCTTCCTTTCCACCTGGTCTCCTGAGCAGTATATATATGTTCCTGTATCAGCCAGCTCTCTCCTTTTACCAGTCAGAGTCCCTACTTCAAGTACGCCTCCTCCTTCTCCTCTTTCTTTGTCTTCAGCTTGTGATCAATGGTCATTGTTACCCTGGACCCTGACCCATCCGGTCATTCTTGATGATCTGCATATTTGATTTGGTAAAGATTTTACACCAGTTCGCCTTCCTGACACAACATTTCCTATTTACCTGGGCTTGGAACTGGCACTAGGAATACAATGGTTTGTGGCTCAATTAAAAGAAAACAATAATAAATAACTACTTTCAGCTGCTCCTTTATTCACAAGGTGTCACCGAGGCAGGTAACTCCCCATATTTGATTTGACAGATGTTTACATCAGATGTCCTTCCTGACATAAACCCCAAATGGGGGAGCTTTAGCTTATTAGGCAAATGTTTGATTTATTAAACTTCAACCATTGTGAGCTATGATCATTTTAACCCTTGCTATTAAGGTACATGAATTTCTCTCTTCTACACTTTGACTTTGGCTTGTTTCTGAGACATTTTTACATCTTAAGGTATCTACCTTAATTTTCGAAGGCAGCTGGCCTGGAGGGTTTTCGAAACATGACGGCAGTCATTTTCTAGTTAAGCTTTTAGTTGCCAGATTGGTATGCAAATTCCATGTGTATACTTAATCTGTATGTCTATACTTAATTTAAAAAGAAATATTTTGAATAAAAATGGCTTTTAACATTGTAACATGAAGGGACTTTTAATGTAAAATCAGAGTCTAATTATTATCAATAGCTGCACCTGCTGCTAGGGGCAGAAAAATACAAAATTAGGTGGTAACCTTGGATTAAATCATTAACAAAATTAAGCCCTCTTACATCACCACCCTTTTTAATATAGGAAAGCGTATCAAAGTTAGCAGTGCTTGGGTCAACCAGCAACGCTTTCTGTTTCCTTCAAGAGAAAAGGAAAGGTGGAGACTGCTGATAAGAATAGTAGAATGGCTTAGAAATTACATGCTTTATATTAAAATCCCTTTTTTTCCTCTCAGAAACTACTGCTGCCACTTGTGGACCTCAGATGAACCCTTTGCAGTGAGATAATAAGTAAAAACGCTTCACTGGGTTATAAATGTTGACAACTGAAAGTACAGGTAGCAGGCAGCATTTTATGTATTGTTTTAGGTTGCCTATTCTTCTCCGGGTTAATCCAATTAAGATTAAAAACTGAAGATTTATTCAGGGAGTGACGGCAGCCTCGGGTTCAAACAGAGAGCCAAAATATGCGGTTGAATAAATTCATTAAAAGCACATGACAGAAAAAGAACCAAGAAAAATGTTCAAGGGCAGGAGGAGAATTTTAGACGGAAGAAAAGGGAAGCGGTCCAAAAGTCGAGCAAAAAGTTTTTATTAAGCAGAGGGTCTTTAAATTTCTTTTGAGACAAAACTTAATAGAAAAGGGACAGAGCTGTTTGGAGATTTCTATATTTCACTTGGACACAGAGATATATTACAAACATCAGCTGACAACACTGCCCAATATATGGTGGTAGCAGTGTTGACATGCGGCCAGGTATATATATTGTTGACCTTTGGGGTAAGGCGTTTGTATTTCACAGCTAAAAATACACCACGGATTAAGGTATTTCTTGTATAATACTAGTTCTTTGGGTTTGTACTGAGTCACTGATGGGAGAAAAAAAGTCCAGTGTCTAATGGATTAACATGCATCAAAGGAATTGCAGCACCAAAGTTGTTTTTGCCATTTCTCAAAGCAGCACACTGTCTTCTGTTGGAGTACCTGAACCTGTCAAGTCCCTCAAAGAACAATATATGTGCCGTGTATAATGGTATGCATGTATGTGCAGGTTTAATTTACGTCAAACTGTGAGTGATTTCTCCTTATCATGACAGCTGGTGTAACATATAATGAAGAACAACTAGCAGTATATACTCACCTGCCAGTGCTTAATGCACCCAACTGTTATTCCTGGAGATAGCAAGATCTTAAAACTGGAGCTGAAAAACCAGAAAAACCTCCAAACTGCTCTGTGTAGTTCTTTCTCTAAATTATGGTCTCTAAAATGGGCACAGGAAAACAAACCAATATAACAAATCAGTTCTTCCTAAACGAGAATTGTAACTTTTCTCCAAAGCCTGAACCATGAAATAATTGTCAGAAAATTAATTTTTTTTTGAAAATGGAGTGTCTGATACATTAAAAACAAAAAGAGAAAAAATAAATATTAATTTGCATGTATGTGTTTTCATTTGTATCATCTCTGCTGCATCTGGCATTTTTTTTTAATTATTGTGCAATTTATTTAGGTTTTGCTCGGGGAAAAAAATTAACTGATGATGTAGAAGTCTCAAAAACTCATGTGTCAAATATGATACACTTGGCGTTAAAGGGTTCAAATCTGCCAGCTGCTTTCTGTCGAGTCAAGCAAGACGAGCAGTGAATTCTAAAAGCACGTTAGTTACATCAAACCAAGGTAAAAGTGATCTCTCTCCTTATGACAGTGTTCCGTCATAATATTTTTCATTTGCATCCATCCTTTAAATTACTGCCATCCTGTGGCCACCGTTGGCTCTGGAAGCAGGCTTAACTCTGCTTGCCTTCAATTCCACTGAAATCTGTAGCTCGTTTTCATTTCAGGGGCGTGTCTCCTGTTAACAATGGTTTGAGTTTGTCAAGCTGAGAGATCAGTAGCTATTTCTGGTTGTTAGTGCATGTGTGTTGTGAATAAACTGCTGTTCCTTGACAGGAAACTGATGGGAGACAAACATAGACTGTATAAAAGATGGACATAGCTATTGTGACATCACCTATTGGTTTCTGAAGTCCTATTTCCACCATCCCCTGTGAAACTAAACGGTTATTGACTACTGACATGTGACTGAGAAGTTGTTAGCCAATGAGTGTGCGGTTTCATACCACAGATAATCCTCCATTTTGATATCTAGTCTGACCAAAATTTTCAAGGTGCAGACTCAGCCAGCAAAGTTTAAACAGCTTTCTTGCTAATACATCACCTTTATTTTTCATTCATTTTTAATTAATATTTTTAATCCTCCTGTAGAGATTGACCTTTAACCATGTCACACAATGCTCAAAGCCTTTTAATTCAGCTGTGATATATATATTTTTAAAATCTTATAACCATATTTAATATATTTTATTTAATGAAGATGTAAATGTGTATTCCTGAGCTCATCAAACGCAGTTTGTTTAGAGAAACGTGGTCCTCACAGGACAATAACACCATAAACATGTGATCTTATAGAACATGATGAATTACTGTAGATTAAACAGACTAAAATATATAGTATTTAAAATGAGCTCAAGCTTAAACATCTGCCACAGTAATATTAATCCATGTAACACTGATGGGGAGCTTTTTTCTGCAGAGGAAGCACTTTTACTTTTGATGCTTTATGTACAGTTTGCCAGTAATACAGTTTCATGTGTAGTGGGGGTGCTTCCATAGTGTTTCAAAAAAAAATAAAAAATTTCTTCACTACTACCATTGTCAGCTGATACTAAATATTTATAAGGTAACTATAGATGTAGTAATAATTTTTATAATTCCTTAGCCAGGAAGATGCACTGGAAGAGTGCAGAGTGCGTATATAAAAGAACAAAAGACAGGCAGCACAAAACAGTTTGTTTTAATCTGGTCCAGTTGGTCTTATTAGACAGTGGAGGAAGGCTATTGTTTTGTTTTGTTGAATGTCATGTAGAACCCGTATAATTACAGTATTAGGCTTGCCTTTGAATCTTAATTTTGACATGTAGACCATATCAGTCCAACTTATAATTGAAAATTATTTGTCTCAAACCATTTTAACAAGCTGTTGGTGTGCTCCTGAGATCCAAATGATGATCTGAAGTTCATCATATATGCAGCATATAGGGGGTGCCCATCTCACTGTATATCTCAGCACAGTGAGTGACATGGCTTTTATCTTACTTAAGAGAGGCTCTGTAATACTTCCTTTTTTATTTTATTTTATTCAAGGTTAAAACCATTTGTTTTCAACTCCCCGTGTTTCCCGGGTAACACTGCGAATCTGACTAATACCCAGATCAAAGTCACCGCTATTTCATAGTTATCACAAGATTTTTCTGTAATGAAAATAGAGACCTCGCTATATTCATACACACAACAGTCTAAGAGCCTGCAAAACCCAAAAAGCTATTTTCTAGCTCTATATGGGAGGTATTGCATAAATTAATTATTTATGTTTCTTCATCTCTTATTTTTTTTCTTTGTGTACTTTAGCATCCTCCTACATGATATTTTGACATTATGTAAATGAAATTGTTAAGCCCCTAGCTGCTTATATGCAGCCTTTGGCCAATGCCTCATTTCCACACTAATGTCAGCATTGCCTCATTTCCAGCGTGTGTTCCCTTCCCCAGAGTTTAAAATGTTCCCTGCAACTGCTCACCTCACCTGTAGGCATCTTCAGCCTTGCCTCTTTGAAGCATTGTTCAGTTCCCCTTTGGTCCCCCTTCACTAAAACACTTCTAGCACAAAGCCTGAGGCTAAGTCAAAGGTCAGGAACTCAGGAAGTGACAACTCTCAGTCCTTAGCACTTTTAGTTTTAGAATTTTAGTTTTGATCATAGTAAACCTTAACTACAAAGTATATTATGTGTTCTTCAGTAGACATCGTTACTGTGTTTCATGTATATAAAACACAACAGCAACCGTCCTATTTAACTGTAAAGATGTGTTAAAATGTTGTCAAATCGGCTCCACAAAGCAGAGTCTGATTCAGGCAGGTTGATGTGAGGCCATGCATTTTAAAAAACTCAGATCAGACCCTTGTGAGGAGTACTGACTGTTCCAACTCCACTGGAGCCCAACAGGTTCCCCGAGGGGACCTCGGAAAACAAAATTTGGTAAGCGAAAGGTTTGTGCTTCATTCTGGCACGTGGACACATCGCACTTCACTGTGTGTGAAATGTTGAGTTTAAAAGTATGGTTGGTTTGTTGGAGAGGGCCAAAAGACTAGAGAGAATTGCCGTGAGCAATTAAGAAGATCTGAGTCAGACCATGCTATTTCTGCTCCTGTTTTCACAGAATAGTCATTAGTCAATGCCCTCATGGTGTGAAAACACAAAGATAAATGGCCAAATAGTTAGACAGACAGACCTCTTTCTACCACTTTCACAATAATAATTAATTAAATATTCCTGAAATTGGAATTGCACAACACGGGATGCTAAGTCTGCTCGCATGAATGCGCTTGCACATGTTTACATAGCAAACTTTGACATCATTTCTCTGCTCTGGTGATTTTCCCCCTCACACTGTGTGCCGAGATCATTTCCCAGTCATTTGTCCAACCTTTTCTAGTCTTTGTTAATATTTTTAGTGCCTTTTTAAATTCTCACATGCTTGTTATGTCAGTGATTCCAGGAATGAGGGGGTGAAGGAGTGAATATGAATAACATGACATACGGATGTGAATATTAATGTAGTGTAAATGCACTCTGGATGTGATTTAAATCTTTTGGAGAATTCTGCTGTCGAAGGTTTTTGACATTGCAGAACCACTGGTGCATTCTCAGTTAAAAACACAGGGCAGAGCATCGCCCTCGTAAAACTGAAGAGTTTAGGAGGATAAAATCATTTTTTAGGGATAAAAATCCCTATGTCATTTAATATATAGTTGTTTGATAAGAGTATTATTTTTTAAAATATCTTTTTTCTTTAGCCTGAAGCTTCAATTAAAAAACTCATAAAGAAGTATACTTAATTTATTTATTCTGTATAAAATCATAAACCCTAAAGAAAAAAAGCTGCTTATTCATAATGACTCATTAATAAGCTTATTGGTCTGTAGACTCACATTTATGAACTCTTTATAAGATATTTGATTATTAACAAGTAATTTATCTTAGCTTTTGCACATCCAAGTTACATTACCACAGTTGCCCATGGTTTGCATGGAAGACACCAACTTGTCTGCACACACTCGCCGGCTGCTTGCCAGGCTGTAGCGAAAAACTGAATGTTTGCCTTCAGAGTAAAACCGGTGACCAGTGCTTGCAAGGGGGTCGCTGACAGGTCTTTAGGCCTATGTGACTGAGGCCAAATGTATAGACTTAAATGGAAGTAGCAATCTTTGTGCCTTTTTAGTTTTGCATATGATTTAGTAAGGTCTCAGTTAAGAATTTTTAGAGCAGGTTCAATAATAGCATTGCATACTGGCTCATTATTATGTTATTATAGTGTTGTTATTACAATTATTATATGTGCTGTTGTTATAACATTACCACTTTACAAATTTAGTAGTTAGTATTAGTATTCGCAATAGTAGCAAAAGTGAAACAAAGCTTTTCATCTTGCTCTGGCCTAGTGAAAAGAATCATTTCAATCTTCTCCCAAGTTTCTCTTTTCTATGGCTTCTGTGGCTTACGAGTTTGTTCATTTGGGCTTAAAGTTTTGAAGCTATTTGACTAAATTTATGGATATTGTTCAGGTGGAAGTATATATATATTTTTTTTCTTAAAAAAAACCCCTGAAGCTTAAGGTTTTAAGGTATTTATGGTGATGTTTTTCCCTGTGCAGCTACAGCGAGGTCACAGCCGATCATTTGCATGCTGAATAACTGCTAGTGATTAGAAGCTTTGGATTGTCTTTATGCATCTGAAAGTACACAGAGGATGATCTTAATTTTAAATAAGATCTTGTCAAGAGCGATTAAATTCTGAATGACTTGCTTCAATCTGCAAAACATTTTACACAAAGGCATAACGCTGCATCACTTCTTGTTCTTAGCAAAGTCTCTTGAATGTTTCACATTCATTTCAGGCACCAGTTTTCACTTTTAAAACAAGACTTAATAAACAGACACACTCATAAGAAAAGGGAATAAACACACCAGAGATGATGTGCAGCTTTCTCCAGGCATAAAAGCCTCAGTGGCAGAAATCAGAGGCTGTGGAAGAACAATAACAGAAAACATTCAGGCATTTGACATGACAGATGATAATGAGCACTCCTGAACAGAGATATACCTGGGAAAAGGTATAATACAGCATTCAGAATATGATGTATTAACAGAGAACTTTGCTTCGGTAAAGAAATATTTACAAAATGTTCAGTAACGTTGAGCTTTAGCTGTGTTTTGGAAACAATGTCTTACTGTACAATTTCTGTAAAGCGGGTGTTTCACTGTGGATGAAAACACATGTGAAGGCGCAAAAACCATTAAAGAAACAAACAAGGATGCGAGAAAAGCCTCCTCAGTCGTAACTATGGCTGAAGTTTCATCCAGGTGTGAACGTTACAGCTGCATGTCGCTAAGCCTTCATCGCCAGCAGCTGCGGGACATCATCTTGAAGTTACCTTGGATGTGAAAACGGTGCACTGTTGTGAGATTTAAAGTGAAATTGGATGTTGTCTTCAGTACCCGGCTCACTTACTAGGTATAGTGTTTGAAATGAGAGATAAAATAAGGAAATCACCCAGCAGGCATTGAGCTATATATATATATATGTGTGTGTGTGTGTGTGTGTGTATGTGTGTGTGTGTGTGTGTGTGTGTGTGTGTGTGTGTGTATAAATATATATTTTTTTCGATCTATCATCATGAGAGATCATTTTCTTTCCAAGGAAGAAATAAAAGCATCTAATCATCTCAAAGGCCCTCTTCTTGCTTTACAAAACATTTTTTGTTATCTGGAAAATAAATAACACATAGGAATGGATGGTATATTTACACGGTGGTCTTCTGCACGTCATGTACTAAGCCTCTTGATATAATACAAAAGGAGGAAATGGAAATGAAATAAATCACAAGCCGAAAGCACACAAAGATTTTAACAGTGTGTTTTCGGAACAAGCAGGAAATAAAAGGACATTATTTGGGCAGCAGTGAAATTGGTTATGATCAAGTTACATTAATCACACATTAATTAACACTTATTCTTTTTAACCTTTTTTTCTTTTTATCCCTATCAAGAAAGCACGTTCAGCCGGATGTTGTAGTGAATTAGGTCCATCACACACGCTGAAGGCTCTTTCCACTTTCCACACTGATAAAGATATTAATTAAAAACAGGATGTGCAGTGAGAAGAAATGTGTCTGCCTCACTCTGTAGACACAGACCTCTGGGAGTGCTAAATCATGCCAGATTTAAAAATTGTTTTATTAAAAGAGAACATTATACAACTAAAGCAAGCATGCAAATTTGACACGAATCAAATGGGAAGCATTTAACAGCAGATCCACTGAATTTCTGCTGATGAACGTGCAGCTACTTAGATTCCAAAATTGGTTTGGGTGACCACTGTTTGGCGGTGCCACAGAAACTCGCAGGTGGGTTACCATTAAGCGCCATTAAGAGGGGAGGAGGCTGGAGCCTTTCCCAGCTGCCATAGGGGGAGACCCTGGACAGGTCACCAGTAAATCATAAGGTTAGCACAGAGATAGATAACCGCTCACGCTCATATTCTCACTCACAGCCAATTTAGAATCACCAGTTAATCTAACATGCACGTCTTTGGGTTCTGGGAGGAAGCCAGACTACCTGGAGAGGATCGGCACAGGCACGGGGAGAACATGAAAAAACCCCAGCTGGGCGGTGGATTCAAACCCAGGACCCTCTTGCTGTGAGCCAACTGTGCTAACCACTCCACAACTGTGCCACCCACAGGTGGTAAGATTTTTAAATTATTATTTGCTGTCTATAAAATATCATAGAAACATTCTATTGATGTTTTTTTTTCTGTAATACTTGTTTCAGCATTAAGAAATCTACACATTATTTCCTCATTTGTCTACAGAGTATTAGAAAAAGATGAAGTTCTGTTGAACATTTGCAGCTCTTTTGTTTCCTTTTGTTGGCGTACACTCATTACCACTTTCTCTGTTGTGCCCATTAGTTTTTATTTTTCTCTTCCTTTATCTTTCTAAGTATATTTCTTGTCTCTTTTTCTGTTACTGCCCTCATTTTCTTCACGTCGCTTGCTGTGTTTTTAATTCCTGCATTTGTTATTGTCTGGCTCAGTTCACCTACGTATTTAGTCTGAATACCTTCACTCTAATGTTAGTTCATTTGTCATGTCACTTAGCTCCTGCCCTTGTGTCTTTTCTCATCACAGGTTCCTGAGTTCGTTTTTCCTAGTCACCTTTTTAAAAACTTTATTTTTCCTATTAGACTTTTTGAAAACGGAGGTATTGCTTGTATTAATCTAATGCCCCATTGTTCAAGGTGAAGTATTATTGTTTGTTAGACCTGTTCAATGATTTAAAAACCAAATATACTGCAAGGACAAAACAATGAGAAATGCTGAACATCCTCACAAGCGAGACGCTGGAACCAGAGAATGTTTTGCATATTGTCAAAATATATGTGTCCATTTTATTCCCTGTCAGTTAGCTGTGACTAATGCAATATTTCAGTTCAAGTTTCAGATGTTTGCCTGTTTACTTGGTTGCCAAGCTACAGTACAGTTCATCTGTTAGCAAATGTTGCGAATGCGTCCAGCAGTAAGCTCCATTTTTAAAGTCACATACCTGTATCTATGTGAGCGTAAGCATTTGGCTTCTAAGCCATCTCTTTTTCTCTGCACTTTAACATTGCTATGGTTACCAGCAGTGTTCACGGCCATATGGAAGCGCCTGAGGAAAAATACTCCACTGGCTTTTTCACCAAGCAAAGTTCTAATTTCATTTGTCTGTGCTGTAACATGTGCAGCGCAAATTCACAATCGTTCTCACAGTAATTATTGTTTTCAATCCCAAACACTGAAAGCAAGATCATAGTCTTTGACTCAGCTGAGCGGGTTCTGTGTAATGATACAATGATTGCTTTCCTGCTGTTTAGGGGACATTTTCTAATGCAGCACAAAGGATAAAATGAACTGAGAATATTGGGATGAACCAGTGAGTTTGTTTGGCCTGTGACATAAATGTAGTGTCCAAACAGACTGACACTGAAATTATCAACTGTTCCCATACGTCTATTTTTATCACGAATGTGCTACTTCCTGGCACATTTTAGGACCAGTTTTGATCGTTACTTGCTTCTGTGGGTGTGTTCACATGTCTGTGATTCTGACAGCCTATTTTAAGAGGCAGTTCTATCACTAGATGATTAAAGCAAGCTTAACAATGTTGCTCTGGCTCATTGTTTAGATCACACCTTAGAATTAGCCTGCTCTGAAGGTAATGGTGTTAACAGCTTTACTGTCTGCAGCAACTGCCACTGTGGATGTGACTTTCTCCCACCATTTATAATGTATCTCGGTGTGACACCCCTTGTCACTTCTAATAAATCAACTCTGGTACTGCTCTTATATTCTTATTCCCCCTTACTGCATAACTGTCTGGTGTTCTGATTAGGCAAACTAACGACCCTCGGTTTTGTTTCAAAATGATAGTTCTGGAAACTGTCACACACAGGCATTGAGGCCATTAAGCCACTACCGAGTATACAGTAAAGGTCGCTCACATTAAGCTAGTCTTTCATCAGTTTGCCTTAAAGCTTGGTCTTTTCTAAGTTTAAAAAAAGCTTCAGACTTGCCTGGAAGCAAATACTGAAAATCCAAGAATCAACACTGAGCATTTGTACTAGGTTTCTATGTTGGTAATTCCAGTAATGAGTATGCCATTCAGAGCAATAACCTAATTAAAGGTGGAACCATTGTTTTCTCTTCTGAACAAAACATCATCATGCACAGTCATGCTGGTTTTAATCATATTTCAACATCGTGGTTACATGGAACATATGCAGAAATTATTCTCATAGTACTCATGTTTCTGGTCATTTCTCACCATCCTAGACTCCAGTCACACAGGCCTCTAAAGACCCACCAGTGACCCCCGCTGAGCATCATAGGTCACAAGGGTAAAAATGTGTATTCCACAACTAGTTGGAGAATGGTTGCTGGAGGTTGTTGGCAGTCACAAGGTGAAATTGGTATGTGGTGATGTACTGAAGACCACTTTGCAATTGCTTTGGTCGTCTTGAGGCCAGTGTGACTGAAGCCTTAGCTCCTGTTTACTTTACTGTACAACAAAGAATGTTCAAATACTCATTAGTACTTCTTGTGCCACATTATATTGGTTTCCATACTTAGGTGTACTCCAGGTGGTATATCCAGGCGCTATCCATGGTTCTGAAACTATAAGATGAACAAAGCATACCCAGGATACGCCAAACACACACACACACGCACGCACACACACACGCACGCACGCGCGCGCGCGCGCACACACACACACACACACACACACACACACACACACACACAAAATAGTACATTATTTATTATTGTGTCATAGAAGATGGCAGGACAGAGGTGAACCTTTAAAATAAACCAAGGAAAAACAAAGCAGCCCGCACTGAAAGCCTGTCTTGAAGGGAAATCTTTTTTGGCTGTCTTACTACAACATTCAGAAAGAAGTTGCCCTTAAGAACTAAAGAAGTGTGTGGACACATATCGGAACATGTAGGGATCTAAAATTATTTCTGCTTTAAAGTTAGATCCCCTCAATGGTATATTTTGTCTTAGTTTTGCTGTACAATAGCGACCATCTGAAATCAGGCAAAACACCTGGCAAACTGAGATTCTCAGTTTTTCAGCGCCTGCATCGAACTCCTTTTAATTGATGAAATTGGAAGTACTTAAATAGTGACGAATTAAGTGTGAAATTGTCTACTGACAATTCAATAAGTAAATATCACAGTGTCAGAAAATGACACCTGCCATAGTAATGCGATTGTGAAAAACATAAACAACCCTGTTTGGCTTATCATCACCGTTATAAATCTCTCCAAATTGCCTTTTTGCACAGCTATAATATATTGACATTTATTAGGAAGAAAAAACACAAAACACTTGCATAGATGAGACTCACACATAAAACCATGTACAGTGCCATTTAGCAGAGAATGTGCTGCATGTCGTCATTTGTGAATCTCGAACAACCGATCTGTCTGCCTCACAGCTGGATATTGTTCACCCACCCCAAATTTACACATGCACTATTCAACATAATCAAAGATGTATATATGCAAACCAGAATAGGAGATGTACAGTGTAAAAACTCAAATTAATTCAAATATAAATACCAACTAACTAAATAAATACTCGTCTTGAGAACACACTGAATTATTTATTTGCAACCGGAACAAAATAATTAAGTAAATAATTGGTAGGATCGTTTGAAATAGGGAAAAAAATTTACAGGCTTTAAAAAGTGAAAAATCTCTTCAAAAAACAACAACAAACTCATTCCAAGAACTGTATTAAACCAAATTAGCCCTCCCCCCCACCCCCTTCATTTCAGTGAATTAAAGTCAAGCTACTGAAGTAGATGATTCTTTGTAAATTGTTCGCATAATTTGAACTATGTCTTAAAGTCATTGTTTATCAGTCATAATTATGACCAGTTGTTGAAAGATTAGAGCCTTGTTTTTTGTTTCTTTTTGGGATAAAATAGATAAAGTTGCCAAGGAAACACAGCTGAAAGATGCTCAAAGGCCTATTGACCACACGTCCATTTCAAAAACAGTGTCTTGTTTTGTTTTTTACAAACTACAACCTTATGTTTTTGTACTGTAAAATGGAAATCAACAACTTAATAAACGGATAAGATCTGGAAGCCATGTGCTAGGTTGATACAGTTCTAATGATTAAGAAGGTCTGAATGATCAGTCCTGAGATCAGAGTAAATGAATTTTGCTAGAATCTGCAGTTTGTGCCATGTATTGTAAAATTCTGCTCCAAATTTAGACATTACTTGTCCCTGCTTCTCGAATCACTGCATGAGTTATTGACTCATTCGCTGTAAGTCCAGCTGCAATGTTCAGCCTCAAGTTGCAGGACTGCAAGGAAATCTATATATCAGAAAGAAAACAGGTGGAGAGCAGAAGCTGTTCCTATAGGGCCTCCTACCTCAGGAACAAGCTCTTGTCCTTGTCAGTGATTCAGACTCAACAGTTTTCAAATCCACACTCTAGACCTGAAATTCAGCACAGCTTGCAACCTGCAGCTTGTGCCTCACTTTCCTCTCCTGCAGACTGTGCTAGAACTGTTGGCTGACTGGATGTGATTAGTGGATATGTGTGTGGGCCCACACAGGCACAGTTAGGATTAGTCCTTACTGCAGCTGCATTTGTCTTGTATCTTATGTGTATCTTTTTATATGTAAATCAAAGTTTTCTTCTTCTTTTTTTTTCCCAAACCCCAACACTGCTCTCTAAATATCATTAACATGACCAAACCTACGGTTTCATTTTTTTTTTTCATTTTATATGGGAGACCTGTGCATAAATATACCAGATACAATCAAGTAATGGCCTCATTTGCAGAAGGTTATGTCACACTCCCTCTGTATATTGAAATAATGAGCTTCCCGTTCTGTTTGGCACAGATGTGCAGATTGGTGCATGTGGGTCCTTCCCTTTGAAATTACTGGCCCTCCCTTTATTTTTAAAGCAACTAAAAGAATGCCCTGTTGTAACAGTGTGTGTGTGTGTGTGTGTGTTTATAATTCTACAAAATCTCTCTGGTTGCAAATGAAAATCTGATTGCTAAAAATTTCAGCACAAGTCAGTATGCCGCTGATTAGGCCACTAAAAAAAAAGTCATAAATGCTGAGGAGAAATTGCAGTTAAATTGCATAATACACATCATTAGCAGGTTTGTGACAGGGTCTTCCACATGGACACCACAGCCAACACGCACGCTTGCTCCATGAAGGCCACACTGTTTCCTGCATAATAAACATGGTTGTCCATCGTGAACACAGGTCACAGTGACTTTCTAATGTTGAAACATTTCTCACGATGCTGATCAAAATGTTGTCTGATAACTTACCGCACTGAAATGGTCTGCTGTATGAATACAAAAGCATTCAGAGTGGAGTAACTCGTGTATTTATGAGAAGCTAGAGAACGGAATTTTCTTTCTGCAAATTAAGTTATATCGGTAAAAATGGGATTGTTTACACAAAGTCCCGACAAAATATATGCCTTTCAACTTTAGCTACCTTATCTGTGCTATCATATGGTTCCTAGAATAGTTATGAGATAGATTTCCATATTTTACACTCCAGCTGGTGTCTTTTCTTTTCAATCAGTCACTGGCAGCGCCTCTTGGCTGCTTCAGAAGAACGTCTGTGTTCTGCTGTAATCCCAAACCACAAATCCCTATAGACACTCACTGCTGCTAGGCCACCATGCTGAGCCTGCAGTCCAGGAGGTCCAGGATTTTTTTTTTTCAGGGATCCAGAGCTCTCATTTAAATCTAAAACGCCATTGCAGAGCATGTGTGATGATAATACTGCATATGAGACTTGTCTGGATGTGGCTGGCTTTATGTTCGTGTGTGTCCCCACACAGTTATGAGGATTTACAGGTTTAAAATTAATCTTAAGAACATATTTTTCTTAAATATGTGCTTTCTGTGATTGACAGCCTAAAATAAAAAATGTTTTTAGTTGTGTTTCTTTGCTATCAGGTTAACTGGCAACTCTGAATTGGCCATACATATGGATAGACTCACTGGATTAGGCTCCAGCCCTCCAGAGACACTAAGTTGGATAAACTGCTAAGAAAATCAATGACTAAAGACTAAGTAGTTTTCTAATCTTGGCACAACAGTCATGTTTTTAACATACAAAATAATGAATTTAAATCAGTTTAAATTGAATGTATTTTTTATTGTTTCACTGCCACAGAGAAACACATTTTTTTGCAGAGAAAATGAAAAAGGAGATGCAACGCCAAGGTCACAGACAATCACATCTGTGTTCTGTCTGGCTTTTTCCTCCTTCTGGTATAGCACGTTGTTTGAGTTTTTTTAGCACCAGTGTGTAGATATACAGCAGTTCTTTAAAGTTCTTCCTATGAGTGATAAAACCCTTTTGGTACAGTTTGCAGACATATGGGAGGCTAGAGATTACCTTGGAATACCCTGGCACTCTTTCAAAGAATTTAAGAATAACAGACATAAAAGCATGACTAACATGAATACTGCAATGTCACATTTACTTCATAGAATAGCCCCATGTTAAAGCCAAGGAGTGAGCAATTAGATTTTGGTCCTGCAGAATATCTCTGCAAATTAACAGCTTATTATATTGAACTCACACTGAGTAGTGCAGTGGCTCAAATGTAGTTGCCACAGCAATTAAAGATGTGCTCTGACTTTTCTTGTGATGTTTTTGGGTATCTCAGCATTTGCTTTCTTGTGTTAAATATTAGGAGGTAATTTGAAAAAAAAAAAAAAGAACACCTTGCTAGGGTGCTTTCGAGATCTTACAATTGTTTTTTCATCGTGGATTCTGCTTTGTAGGAGTCACACAACACATTAATTACATGAATCATTTAAAAACATTTGCTATTGTGTTTGACGGAAAGCAAATACCTGGAGCGGCCATTTTTGTGGCTGCATCAGGCACGGAGAGTGTGGTAGCAAACCAGATCTCTAGCACGTGATTTGAGTTTTTACTCTGTGCAATAGCTTTTACTTCATGTATGAAGAGTCGGGTTGACTGGTGTGTCCACGCTGTACATTTCTTTCAATTGATTTTGAAATGGCCAGGACATCAGTGGCTCTCAAAGCTGCAAATTATTTTATTTTTTTTTAATTTTTTGTGTGTTTTTGCTTAGCTGGGATTATTTTCATCCATAGAGAGTTTGAGTCTGGCACCGACAGAGCCAAAAACAAAAGTTTTCCTCATTAGTCTGTAAAGTAGAGCAGTGACTGCAGGAACACAACCAGTTTTTTGAAGCACAGTCTTCCACGGCAGGCCTGTTGCCTTTTTTTTTTCTTCTTCTTTTTCATGTATTCGGAGCTCATCTTCCAGTTCACCTCAGCTGCTCTTCAGTGGACTCCATTTCCAAGTGAACACGGGCGGCCATCAATCTGAAATGACTGCTAACACCTTCATAATGGTCCGTGGGGTAATCTGCCATTCCATGTAGCTGCTTTCCAGAAACTAATCAGCTTGACACGTGAACACATAAACAAACCGATGTGCACGGATGAGCAGGGCTGATTTGGTCCGCAAGATGGAGATCCCTAATGCCTTTCCCGGCTCACTAATTTCTGTGTTTTACCTTCAGTCACATTCAAAAGCAAACATTTAAAATGGATTAACCTTTATATGCCTCAGTCTTAATAGTACAGAGAAGAGTCACGGTGATGAGGTGTCTAATGAGCAAGGTGCAGCACTTCTGAAGGTGGGGGGGGAACAAAACCCAAAAAGTGTGCTGCGGTGTTTTGGCAAATTTTAGAAACAACTCACTTAATTTCAGCATTTGAATGATGGGCACTGGCGACATTAGCAAATCAGGTGTGCAAGAGTGATTATGAAAGAATGGCCATACAGACATTATTAACTTTATTACTACAATGAGAAGTGGAAATGAAACAATCGAAATGTTGAAGGTTACAAAAGGATTACACTCTAAACTTAACAGCACTTGAACGTTTGTAGTGTGATGATGGTAATAGTTGTGAGTGAACGGTGTGGGGAGAGAAGGGTGAGACACACATGCAAAGAGGGGACCGCCTGACATGAGAGTTGATGCTCACTTTTGGTAACTTTGGTAATTATTTCTTCAGTATGGATATTTTCTCTGGTTGAGTGCAAGTCTTGCCTAAAAACATTTTTTTTAAAGAGAGAGCGAGAGAGGAGAGAGAGGCTGCTGACATTAAAGTATTCCATGTCCAGTCTAAGGAAACACCTACCCCGTTTAAGGCAAATTTATGGTTTCTGCAACTGCGTAGCGTTGGCATTGTTTTCAGCCAGGCATGACAGAGTGACAGCAATTCACCATTTCTGGTAAATGGTCCAGTAAAAAACTATTACATATTTTGAAATATAACTCTGAAACACCACTGAAAAAATACCTTTAGAGGTTGTGAACATTTTTCTTCCCAGACTGCCTCACCCCACACCAAACCAGAATGCATGCTTATATTGAAAATGTGTTCAAATAAAACATTTTCTTTCTTCTTTTTTTTTTTTAACTCATCAAGATATGCTTAAGTACCACTTTCTGTATTTGGTCAAAATTGTTTAGAAGCCATAAAAATATTGTCTTTTTTTTTTCCATTGGAAGCCTCAGCTTTTAAATTGCTCAGGGTGCTATCTATGTTCACGCTGAAGTGGCTATCAATTAGGTGGGCCAACCATGTAATTGATTTCCACCCTGTTACCTTTAGCTCTGGTCTTTGTGATGCTCAGACAGCACCACTGTTGCCTATCTTTTTCTGCTGCCTTGTGTCAACACCTCCACAGATACATGCACTTTATTACAATAATGGGGATAAATATGATCTATGTTTTTCATTTAGAACACATGTACTACTGCTCGTGGTCATTTCATTAACTAAGGCTGCACACAATGCAAGATGGACACCGGGTCATCACTAAGTCGCTATTACAGCCATTACAATAAAATCAGGTACAAGAGAGCAAATTACATTTTTTGTCCAATCTAAATGACGGTCTGATCTGCAGTGACTGCTGCCTGACCAGCCATTCCTCTCACGTAACAGGAAAAGGTTGTATGCTCCTCTTGCTCTCGGCAATTTGAATAATTCACTCAGATGTGCGGATGCGATTGGTCCTGCGACCTGTGTCTGTGCGGTCTACCTCGCTATATGCACCAAGGAGATAAGAACGTGAATCACAGGCAAGCGATACCTCAGGGAGGCTTGAGGAGTGGAGCAGAAGGGAGCAACCGAGGGTCAACTACCTGCCCAAGAATGACAACTCATACCATGGAGATGTGGGACACTTACAAGATAAGTCTGAGTTTTTGATGGGCTGAGTTTTGAGAGAATACGATAAGCTGATTTTAAGCTTTTCTGCGCCTATCTGACTCTACAGGTTGAAAAATAAATGAAACCAATTCTAAACTGTGCAATAATAAATCTAAGCCAAGAATGAAGAGAGAGCAAACCAGAGAAATATTAGAGAATACGTTTAAAGTAGAAATGCATACAGAGTAAATTTAGAGCCATGATTACTTTTTGCAGTATTTGCGAGGGTCTCTTTCATCACTCAGTGCGTCAAGAGGGCGAATGGTTTAATTTAAGGTATTTGTATTAAATTCAGTCAGGCTTTGACATAAATATCAAAAGCTGCTTAATTCAAATTATATTATGTAAAATTAGTCCAATATCTAATTTCTTGTCTTGTTTTGCTTACAAGCTGTCTCCTTTCTCCTGTTCTTATTGTTATTTTTGTCAGTAAAAAAAAAAAAATCAAAAAACCAAATTCAGGTACAAATAGAATGTGTCAGCATAGAAGGAGTGCATGAAATTAAATTCCTGGGTGTGACAATAGATGTGACAAAATTTGCTGGAAACCTCACATCAATCATATTCAAAATAAAATGTCTAAAAATATTTCCCTTTTGGCCAAAGCAAAGCACGTGATAAATCACAGGCTGCTATTCATCCTTTATTGTTCTTTGGTGTTGCCGTATTTAAGTTGCTGTGTTACTTACCCTAACCCTAACCTTGCCCCTAACCCCTAACCCTAACCCACAGACCCTAAAAGCCATAAGAATTATACAAAATGCCAGATTTTGAGACTGCACTAATGCCCATTCCTTAAAGTCAAATTTTTTTTTAAATTCTTTGATCTTGTGGAACTCAAAACAGCACTACAAATGTACAATGTCAGAAACAATTTGTTGACAGTGGGGGGGGGGGGGCACAGAAACAG
>JAVDPK010057479.1:0-19774 GCA_034780415.1 Cichlasoma orientale
TGATGTGAAGTCCACAAAGAGCATACGGACATAGGAGTCCTTACACTCCAGGTGGGTGAGGGCAGTGTGAACTACAGAGGGGACGGTGTCCTCTGTGGACCGGTTCTTCCAGTATGCATATTGGTGTGGGCCCACAGTGACATTGATGGCGTCGTTTATGTGGGCCATAACCAGTCTTTCGAAGCACTTCATGACTATTGGGGTGAGAGCTACTGGCCGATAGTCATTCAGGCCTGTCACTGTGGAGCCCTTGGGACCCGGAATGATGGTGGCAGTCTTTAAGCAGGCGGGGACAGCTGCCTGTGTGAGGGAGGAGTTAAAAACATCCGTCAACACTCCAGAGAGTTCGTCTGCACAGTCCATTAGCACCTGCCCAGGGATTTTATCTGGGCCAGCATATTTGCGAGGATTAATCCTCCTTAATTCTGCTGGGGTCACACTAAGGGGCTCTTCTCTGGGTGGTGGGGTGAGTCTGGTGGTGGAGGGGGTGATGGGGTCCTCAAAGCAGGCGTAGAACCTGTTTAGAATGTCAGACAGAGAGGGGTCCGTAGGGCATTGTGCATCTCTGGAGTTATAGTCTGTGATGCACTTAATGCCCTTCCACATGCTCCATAGAGCCTGGAAGGAGAAGAGTTCCTGGATCTTCTGAGCATATGTGGCTTTGGCCCTCTTTATGCCAGCAGTCAGCTCTCTTCTGGCCCATCTGAGTGTCTGTGAGTCACCTAACCTGAAGGCAGCATCCCTTGTTTTCAGCAGAGAGCGAACCTCTGTGTCCAGCCAGGGTTTCTGGTTAGGGTGGCACGACGCAGTCCTGGTGGTGGTAACATCCCCAACACACTTGGCTATATATCCAAGGACAGCAGATGTATATTCCTCCAGATCCACCTTTCCCTCACAGACAGCAGCCTCCCTGAAGACCTGCCAGTCTGTACTTTAAAAACAGTCCTGCAGTACAGAGGCAGCATCACTGGGCCACACAGTGATGGTCTTGTGTGTTGGTCTAGAGCGTCTCAGCAGGGAGTGATAGGCCGAGGTGGGGGATGGCTTTGTATGTGTCTCGTGTGTTGTGTAAACACGGTCCAGTGTGTTATTTCCCCATGTTGGTATTGTGACATGCTGGTAAAACTTTGGCAGAATGTCTGTCAGGTTTACGTGGTTAAAATTCGCGGCCACCACATAAAATGCCTCCGGGTGCTTGCTCTGAAGCAAGCTACTGGGGTTGTGTAGCTCCTTCAGTGCCTCGTTATGTCTTAGACCCCAGCGGTATGTAGCTGGTTGCGATCCGCACGGAAGAGCAGCCGGCAGTAGATCTGGAAGGCTGAGTCGGGCATGTTATTGTTTAGCCATGTTTCCGTTAGGCAAAGTACTGCACAGCTTCTCATCTCACAGGAAACACTCAGCCTCAGCCAGAGAAGGTCCAGCTTGTTATCCAGGGAATGACCAGGAACAGGGAAGGGATTGGTGGTCTGTTGGCATTATCTTTTAGCCTAGCTAGCAGGCCACCTCGGTTACCCCGCTTCTGTGCTCTAGGGAACATTCATTTATAACTTGAAGAGGAAGGATGTACCTGGGAAAATTTGCACAGGGTATATTTTTTGCCCTTACTGCAATATGGAAAGCAAAAGCTAGACAGTGAAATTCCATTGATGGAGCTTCTCAGGGTGAACAAATGACCTGCCCTACCCTAATAATATTGATGAAAATAAAATAAAAGAAGAAATAAAATAAATATGAAATAAGAAAAAAAAACATGTTTTTATTGTAAGACAGAAAAAAAGCATTAAATAAATGTATTTAATAAATATGTTATAGCATTATAATCTGTACCATTAAATAGTATTCTAAAGGCAATATTCAATGTAAAATTGAAAGTACAAAAAAATAGTGATACGTAGATACTTTCAATAAAAGTGTGGCTTATAATGATGAAATGGGGGGAGGTGGTATTTCATTTGACTGAATAACTCATGAAAAGAAAAACAAGATTTAAGTTAATATTTCTCAAGTTAATATGTTTTTTTTAATTTTTTTTTTTTTTTTGGAATAAATTAGAAGTGCTTACTCAACAAAACTACTTCGGGCCTTGTTAAGTTCAGTAATATTGACTGGGAACACACACAATCACATGCACACACACACACACTCTTGCAGCCTACCTGCAGTTAATGTATGACCAAACGTCAGGTCTGCTGACCGGCTGCACACTCAGGGTGCTTTGATCCAAACCCTTGTAAACAGTGAATGTTGGCCCCAGCCTAGTGCTTGGGACAGGGGTTATCAACACACACACGCACGCAGGCACACTCACACAGAACTCAGAAACATACTGGGAGTCATAAAGTCTTGAGTTAGGTATGTGGAGCTGGAGGCCTTATCAGTCTCCAGCAGCCAAACATGCGGCTGGCTGTCAGTGACCCGAGGCCAGGTAAACAGACCTGCAGCTGATAACAGCTGTAAGAGGCTGAAGGCAGAGCAGACGGTAGATGAGCTCAGAGCTACAGGGCCAGCTGGAAAGAACTAATCACCAAGGTCCTATTCTGCTAAACCTAACAGTTTTGCACCATCACTTGTACTATCCAGTGATATGAGTTTATTTAACACATTTACTTGTACTTCCCTAACTGGGCTACTCTGTAAAAATAGGATTTCTTCAGCCTTTACCTACCTATGAGAATCCCATGTTTAATAACGCATGTAGGGGGTTAAGCAACCTGATTCTCCAGCTACCTGATCTTTTCACACCAAAAGGAAAACTGGCGTGCATGTATGCATGCACAGAACACAGTATAGTTGTGACAGCACAGTGGCACAATAAAGGAAGGCATCAATACATGTAATGAGAATGTTGCTTCACAATGCAGTGCACCCAGAAAGTACTCACAGCATTTCACTTGTTCCACATTTTGTCGTATTACAGCCAATTTATTTTTCACCTCAAAATTCTACACACAATACTCCATAATGGGAAAGTGAAAAAAGTTGGCTTGAAATTTATTTTAAAAAGAAAAAAATGTAACATTTACACAAGCATTCACAGCCTTTGCCATGACACTCAAAATTTAGCTCAGGTTCGTCCTTTTTTTCGCTGATCTGTCAGATGTTTCTACAATTTGATTTGAGTCCACCTGTGGTACATTTAGTTGATTGGACATGATTTGGAAAGGCGCACACCTATCTATATAAGGTCCCATAGTGAACAGTGCATGTCAGAGCACAAGCCAACCCATGAAATCCAAGGAATTGTCTGTAGATCTCGGAGACAAGATTGCTTTGAGGCACAACTCCGGGGAAGGGTACAGAAAACAGCTTTGAAGGTCCCAATGAGCACAGTGGCCTCAGTTATCTGTAAATGGAAGAAGTTTACTAACCACCAGGACTCTTCCTAGAGCCAGCTGCCTGACCGATATGAGTGATCGGGGTAAAAGGACCTTAGTCAGGGAGGTGACCAAGAACCCGATGGTTACTCTAACAGAACTCCAGCTTTGCGCCGTGGAGATAGGAGAACCTTCTGTATTGTACAGTGGCCAGACAGAAGCCACCGCTCAGTAAAAGCACATGACCATCTGCCTGGAGTTTGCCAAGAGGCACCTGAAGGACTTGCAGAACATGAGAAACAAAATTCTCAGTTCTGATGAAAGTAAATTGAACTATTTGGCCTCAATGCCAAGCGTCATATCTGGAAGAAACCAGGGACTACTCATCAACTGGCCAATACCATCACTGCAGTGAAGCATGATGGTGACAGCATCATGCTGTGGGGATGTTTTTAGGCAGCAGGACTGGGAGACTAGTCAGGCTTGAGGGAAAAATGAATGCAGCAATGTACAGACATCCTTGGTGATAACCTGCACAAGAGCACCCTGGACCTCGGACTGGGGTGAAGGTTCATCTTCCAACAGGACAACGACCCTAAGCACACAGCCAAGATAACAAAGTGGTGGCTTTAGGACCACTCTGTGAATGTTCTTGAGTGGCCCAGCCAGTGCTCAGGCTTGGACCTGATTGAACGTCTCTGGAGAGATCTAAAAATGGCTGTCCACCGACGGCCAACCGGATTGAGCTTGAGCTTGGGACAAACCTGCCCAACGATTGGTGTGCCAAGTTTATAGCACCATACTCAAGAACTTGAGGCCAAATGTGTTTCAGCTGTGGCTCAGGAGGTAGAGCGGATCATCTACTAGTCGAACGGGTTGGTGGTTCAGTCCCTGGCTGCTCCAGTCTGGATGTCAAAGTATTCTTGGGCAAGATACTGAACCCCAAGTTGCTCTCCGATGAATGCGAATGTTTGTGAATACATGATAGAAAGTTCTTGTATGAATGGGTGAATGAGGCATGTTGTATAAAGTACTTTGATTGCTCAAGTAGAGTAGACAAACACTAAATAAGAACCAGTCCATGTACCATTTACCAGTAATTGAGCAAAGGCTGTGAATACGTATGGATTATATTTTTGTTTTTTATTTTTAATAAATTTTCAAGAATTTCAAGCAACCCTTTTTTGCTTTGTCATTGTGGGGTATTATGTGTAGAATTTTGAGGTGAGAAATGAATGTAATACATTTTGGAATAAGGCTGTAATATGACAAAATTGGAACAAGTGAAGCATTGTGAATACTTAACGGGTGCACTGTATACTTAAGTGATTAGGTCATACTCCCAAAGTTAGGGTATATTAGCTATATATAGAAAAATGAATGCTGATCTACATGCAAACCCTCCAAGGCATGAAATTTACAGGTGCTCTGCAGGTGCTCTGTGGTAAGTGACACCGAGAACTTGGTAGCAAATCCTGTGAGTCTTCTAACATGTGATTTAGAGCAACCACACATCTGCCAACAACCTCCTGCCAGTTTATAGTAGTTCATCCTCTGACCTTTGTGGATAGAAACTCAGGACAGTTGTCCAGCTGCACCATGCAGGACATGTCATGCTTGCTTAATATAGGATTTCAGCTGTTCAGTGGTTTGGTTTCTCCTTTGTTGTATTTTTCTTTTTATAATGCACCAGATGTTTTCTGGTTCAGGAGGTAGAGCAGATCATCTGCTAATCAGAAGGTTGGCGGTTCAATCCCTGGCTGCTCCAGTCTGCATGCCAAAACTATCCTTGGGCAAGATACAGAGGAACAAAGGGCAGTTTTCCATGCTTCCTCACAAATTCTTAAATTCAGGCCTAAAGAAAGCAGCTGGATTCACTGGATTTTTTTTCTTTGCACAGTAGAGTTTGAATTTGCATTTGTGGATGAAATAATGAACCATATTCACTGATGATGGTTTTCAGAAGTGTCTCTAAGCCCATACAGTGATTTCCACAATAGGATCATGTTTTTTTTTATTTTAATGCAGTGACACCTGAAGGCCTGAAGATCACAGCCACTCAATATTGATTTCAATTTTTACCATTTGGGTACGGAGATTTCTCCAGGTTCTCTGAACGTTTTAATGATATTGTGTACCTTAGATTATTAAATCACCGAGTTCTTTGTAATTTAATGCTGAGAAATGTTATTCTTGAAATAGCAAATAGCTGAACTATTTGCCCACGCTATTTTTCACAGAGGGGTGAACTCCTCCCTTCTCTTTATTTCCGAAAGGCTCAGTTTTTCTGGGGTACTTTTTTTTTATACCCAGTCATGTTACTAATTAACATTAGTAGCCTTTAGTTGTAGACGTTCCACTGTCTGTTTTTAAGTATTACAAAACTTTTCTAGTCTTGTTGCCTCTGTCCTAGTTTTTTTTTTCAAAATGAGCATATATTTTTCAAAAAAGCAGATCTTCTCAGTTTTAGGCAGCTGCCACGTTGTCTTTGCCTTGTTTTTCATTAACTATAAGGTTTAAATAATTTGAAAATCATTGTTAATGTATTTATTTACATTTGAATACAGTGTGTAAATGTAATTTTTGGAAACAGAGTTGTAAAAGCACCGTCAGATCTCTTATGTAACCTAATTTCACAGAGTAACCTGATTTCTTGTGTAAACATGTGATTTGGGTATTTGCCAGTTATATGTCGATATTTAAAAACCTCACTGACTTCAAGGTTGAAAACATCTTGTTTTAAAATTTTAACAAAACGTCTTTTTGCTGCTCCAGCCTCATAAAGATATTTGCTTACAAAAATCCATATAAGCCAATTTATAATTACTAGGCATAGTATATCTATAAAATTTTAAAGCAGGGCAAAGCATTTATACAGTTATAGATCTGTTTAAATCCAATATACCTCTACCGACAGTTAGCAGTGCTGCTATTTTCCATTGTTACAGATCAAATTAGATTCAATAATATAACTTTAGATAACTTTGTTATATAACTGTTGCAATCGTAGTAAGTCAGTCAAAGTAAGTAAGAAGAGGTATCCCATGCTGAGAACCACAAAACCCCTCTTTAATTATGCTCGTTATTCACCTAATCCATACACCCCCTTGTGAGATATGGTTGTCCTATCACACTGTCCATCTTTGTCACATTCTCATCATACTTTCAGACTTCTTCTAAGGTCAGCTGAGGCGCTTAATCTGGTATCACTGATTTCAAAAGAAAAACAAAAGCATTAAATTGCCTTCTTGTCTTCTGACTGTCACGGATGTCATCAAGAGCTGTACAAAGACATGAGGGAGAGCTTTCTAGCCTTTCAGGAATGCGCTACCTCCACATCAGCACTTGCATGCGACTGAAAGCAGTTGCATTCCACCTTGTTAAGATAACATTTGACAACTGTTTGATATGTGGATGGTTGTCACACCATGAATGCATAATTACAGCCACCCTTCAGGTAATCAGAAATGATTTGGCCATGCAATCCAGGTACCCTTTTACTGTTGGAGCCCTGACAGGTCTATTATGAGCAATTATGACACACACAAAGTAGCCCTTTCTCATCTCCAAGTCCTCTCTTATAAGCTACAGCAGAGGTCGTGCCTCCTCTTTCAGTCATCTTTGTAAAGTAAAGTAACCGTCTGGTATGCAGAGGATGCCCCATTAACTGTCATTGCTGGGGACAATTACCTCGTCTGACCTGGCAAAAGATTAGATAGGCTGGGAGGGACCGAGCTTTCCTGACTGAATTGTTAGACATTCCTCATATAAATTTTCTCCTGGACCTTTCGCTTTCATTTGATTCCGAATCCCATCTACTTTCCCCAGCCGGTGTGTGTGTGCGTATGCGTGTGTGTGTGTTTTTTTTTAAGGCATGCCAAATACAGACTGCATTTTCAGCACACAATCACATCATCAGTATGTCACCTCATTTCTTTGGCTTTTCATTTTTTCTCTCTCTCCTATTCTGCTTTGCTTGTATTGTCTCGCACAGTCTATTTGTCTGGTCTCCTGCATGTCTAACATGCTCAGGGAGATCCTATCTTCTCACAGTGTCTGCTCCCTGAGAGTTTGAGAACGACAGCTAAGTCGTTCTCAAACTCTCAGCTACTTTGTTTGTTCTTGACCATTTATTTTATCACCAAACAAGCTCTTATCTCATTGTCACCTCTTCCAAAAGTTATTCTCTGTTCCTCTCAGGCTAGTTGCCATTGTTATTCACCTCAGGCAGATCTCTTGATCTGTGCGATTAACACTACAGCGCAGTCACAATAATGTTTGTTTGAGTTTGAAGCAGCTCACTTATGCTCTCCATAGTTCTGTGGTGAAGAAAATGAAAAGTCTTGTATATATTTTTCACACATAAATGGGTGAAAAAATGGGTCACAGTGGGAGTAGAGAGGCCTGCACCTCCCTCTGCCCAGCCACCTCCTCCAGCTTATCTGGGGGGACACTGAGGTGTTCCCAAGTCAGCGATATAATCTGTCTAGCATGTCCTGGGTCTGTCCTGGGGCCTATTATTGGTAGGACAATCCCAAAATACCTCACTTAGGAGGCGCCCAGGACATATGGTAGCCCAATGCCCAATGACATCTTTGGCATATAAGCTCAAATGGCAGTCAGGTCGTGTTCCCTGACCCGAAAGTGCTGGGATGCAACCGTTTCATTCATTGGGGAAAACGCTAATGTACAAGCACCAAACCAGGGGGATTCAAGTATACTCACCTGTAGCTGCTGCTTCCCACCATGAGTCACTCCAGATTCTAACCCCTATCCAGCACACTGGTTCCAGAGCCCAAGCCATGCATTGAGTCATGGCGTTCTGTTTATTACACTTCAGCCAAGCTCCACACTTCTGTGGAAATTTTGTTAACGAGTGGATTGTGAAATCATGTTTCTTTTCCAGCCGTTTTTGTGGCATGTGTCACGATTTCTGCTGTAATTATGCTTCTGATAGTCATCTGTTCTTTTTTCTCTGTCTTCACTTCCCACCTGTACAGGTCCAGGACATGTGTTTCAGCCAGGACAGTCGCTGGGTAGCCATCAGCACCCTCCGTGGTACCACACATGTATTTCCCATCAACCCCTATGGCGGTGCACCATGTGCCCGGACTCATATGTCCCCACGTGTGGTCAACCGTATGTCTCGCTTTCAAAAGAGTGCTGGATTGGAGGAGATTGAACAGGACTTGAACAGGGCAGCTGCTTTAGGAGGAGGAGCAGGCAGTGGAAGTATAGGAGGAACTGGCTGCATCCTGGGTGGAGGAGGCATTGGAGGCCGCTGTAGCCCCATACCTGGCCTGTCCAGCAGCCCCTCAGGATCTCCATTACACGGTAAGGAGCCTGAAGGGCTTAGAAGTGAGAAGCTTATTGATATTGTTTCTTTTTTAGAAGTCCAAGTTGGCATCTCTGCAGATACAGTTGTGGTCAGAAGTTTACGCACAGTCATTATGGGCATGAATGTCATGGTAGCTTTGGGCTTTTAATGATTTATTTTTTCACTTGTGTAGGTGGAATAATTGCACATATCTTTAATGACTTTAAAAAACAAGAACTGGGCCTGCAAGTTTGAATTTATTTTTGATCCAGACAGTGTCAAAGGTATATAAACCGGCTCAAATATATACTCCAACTAACATTTGGTTAAATGTCCCTCAGCAAGTTACACCTCGACCAGATGATTTTGGTAGCCATCAACATGGCATAATTTTGACAATATTTAATGACTCATCTTAGCAGAATTTGTGGAATTCATTTAAAGTGATTGGTTTCCTGGCACAGAACCAGCTTATAAGCGGAGTCTACAAATTTTCAGTGGGTTGAAGTTGGGGCTTTGAGAAGGCCGTTCTGGAAGCTTAATGTTAGCCTGCTTTATTCATTCCAAACATCTGTTAGATATGTGTATAATTGTCCTAGTTGTCAGTTGTGTCCAAGTTTCAACTATTTAACTGTTGATTTTTGGAAAAGATGAGGAATTTGGAGTCCTGCTTCTTCATTATTCCATCCACTTTGTGCAGTGCACCTGTAGCACTGGCAGCAAAACAACCCCAGAGCGTGATGCTACCACCACCATGCTTGACAGATGGTGTTCTTAGGTTTGAAAGCCTTACTTTTGCTACTCCAAACATACCTCTTGTCATTGTGGCCAAATAGCTTAATCTTTATCTGCAAAGTTCAGTCAATCTTGAAGGTGTCAGTTTTAGAGCCAGGACATCTTTCTTGGTCAGTCTTCTGTCTATGCAGATGTAAAACCTGCTTCACTGTGGGCAGCTGGTGTACCAGCAGTTTCTATTTCATGGCAGGCATGAGCAGGCTTGAGCTTTGAATTTGGGTCTTCTTCCAGACCTTGGCAAAGTTGTAAGACATCTAAATAACTTGTAGTTATGTACAATTATTTGAACTGATCTTGAAATCTGCATTTGTTTAGAAATGGCTTCAAGAGACCTTCCCAACTTGAGTAAATCTACAGTTCTCCTTTTTAGATCTTCACTGAGTTACTTGGACTTTCCCAGTGTTCGGAGTATTGGTAAATCTAATGAACAATGTCAAACAAATGATTTTTATGATGGCAAAGATAAACTACTAGTTGAAGTCAATCATGATCACTAACACGTAGTTAACCTTATAAAGGTGAAATACCTTGTAGAACATTTAGCACTACTTATTAAAAACTTCTGACTGGTACTGTATAATGTACAATCATTCCAACCTGAAAAAAAAAAACATTTTAAAGAGATTATTAAAAAACAAATATTACCATGGCATTTACGTCTGTGATGAGTGTATGTAAACAATCTGACCACAGGTGTATTTGGTGAATAGCAGAATGCAGGCTTGTTCACAGGGTCCTAATATCGTATATTAACAATTCACAAATGGCCACTCAGGATGCCATTTTGACCAAATGTATATTTTTGGTTGAATCCTTAGCATTTAATTCCCGTCTTTCTGTTGAGAAAAGTGAGAAATAATTGTGTTACCCGTGATCAGGGGTGTCACGATACACGATTGTTCCAAAACTAGTACAGCATGCTCAGAATGATAAGTACCTTCCTCAGTTCAGCAATCTCTGTAAACGAAACAATAATTGTCATCTAGTCTGCTTATGTTGACACATTCACATTCTTGGAACAGAGCACAAATTCTACCCTGAACTTTCTAACAGCTACTGTATGATCTGCAGGTTTAGCCTTGAAAGCTGATTAAACACAGTTCAGTGTGTTTTTTTTTTTTTCAGCCAGGATGACAGGACCCTCATTTCTGAGCATTAGGTTAATACACAGAACAAACTGAATATAGGTGAAATAAATGAGAGCAGAGCAAACAATCACAGAAGGTGGGAAATAAAGGCAGGAAATAACACCAAAAGGCAATGATGAACAAAATAAAACAGGAAATAGCAGAAATACAAAACCTTTTTTTTTTAACTTATTTACTTCTGTACCTACTGATCCATGAATTTTTGATGCTTTTATGCCCCTATTATAATCTCAGTTACCAACAAGTTCTCACATATGAAGTGCTGAGATCATAATGTGTGATGTGTTTGCTTCATAAATTACTTATGAAGCAAACACCTTACGTGTGAAGGCTGATTTAGACTTCTGTGGTGAATCTTTGTGGTGCCTACGAAGTAACCTACACAAGTGGCTAATGCCGTTTATGCTTGTGTGTTCTGTTTTATGTGTTAAATACCGTGCGGTTGTGTTCTAGTGTTTTATATGCTGTGTTAGCCATGATATAAACAAATAAAATGCTGGTACTTTTTTTTCCTTCTTGATCCTCAGTCTTTGGTGTGGTCAGTTTTTGTTTTGTTTTTTTGGGAGGTTTTTTTTGGAAGTAAGCTTTTTTGTCCCTCAAATTTTTCTACTTCTTCGTACATTCCGTCACATCCATTCTGAATGTTTGTGCAATTTCCATCCAAGTGTGTGCTGACACCTGTGAGTCTTTATATCAAGGCTTACTATTCCTTATATTGAGGCAATGGTTATTATTTTCTCACTGATTCATTCGAAAACTGCAGCTAAAAAATAGCCAGAAATCCAACGATACTGAGCAGACCAATCACAATAGGTGCCGGCTTCGTTACGTAACATGATGTTATATTTCTAGGAAGGTCCATATGAGGTTGCGCTGTAGGTCCTAAGAAGGGTCTGCAGTTACAACGTTGTTATGGAGTAGATTTGTCACAGAAGTGTTAATACTGTTTAACACGTTAAGCAGAGAGGGGGCGATATTAGCATTCATTTATTTCATCTATTTCTGTCCACATGATGACTGTAAGCACAGCAGTCATTCTTTTTTTTTATCAACTATCTCCCTGAGCCCGGTTCTGCTGGAGGTTTCTTCCTGTTAAAAGGGAGTTTTTCCTTCCCACTGTCGCCAAGTGCTTGCTCATAGGGGGTCGTTTTGACTGTTGGGTTTTCTCTGTATTATTGTAGGGTCTCTACCTATAATACAAAGTGCCTTGAGGTGACTGTTTGTTGTGATTTGGCGCTATATAAATAAAGTTGAACTGAATTGAATTGAACTATCGTTGCATTTGCCAGTGCCTTCTAGTGATTGTGCCGTAATAGCAAAACAGTGAGCTAAATGGAGTTTTTGGAGTTACTTCAGGCTAGATATTGCTACAGTTGAGTCTAAGTGTGTATGTGTGTTTGTTTCCAGTGACTGGTCATCACAGTAGCACTTTTCCAGGGACTGTGCCACAACCTTGTATCCCTTGTTTGTCAAACACCATTGCAGGCCACTCACACTACCTGTGTGTACCTTTCTGACACACACTGATACACACTGATAAATACACACTTTGTGTCACCTGCACTGTTTGACCCCAGAGGTGTTGCTTGGAGTAAATTATCACAGTTTCTATTAGTCATGGTCTTCCAAGAATATCCCTGAGCTTTGATAGATGTACTGCTGCCAGCACCAGTCGGATAACTTGATAAACACTTCAGAGAACCAAATGACTGGGAATTGATTGGTGGGTAATTTTACATGCTGTAGTCGAATGGGTTTTAAAACTTAATTTATGTTTGTTTCATTACATAGTTTTCCTCTTTCCTAGTTTTGGTGCAATGGAAACAAGCGTCTAAACTTTTAGAACAAGTAGTTCATTAACTTCCAAAGTGAAGGTCATGGAAACAGATGTGTGATTTAGGCTCCAGAGCAGTTTCAAAAATCAGATTTCCTCCTTTGAATTCAGAATTATTTTTTTATTCGAGAAAGACACTCTTATTTTATTATTTTTCCCCATCTTGTGCCCCCAGTTCCAGCAAAACGTGTTAATGTGCTGAAACTAAATATTTAAATGGGCAGTTTTGTTTTAATCTAGCAATGGACTGGGAAGATAAACATTTAAAATTGTGTCTCATCATTCTTAACAATTTTCTCACAGTATCCTGCGACCAGACTTTCTTATCTGGTGTATTCCTAATACCGTATCAGATAAACTCAAGCATCACTTCATTCTGTCTTTAGCTGGGTGTTATTAGCACACTGAATGGTGTCGCAGTCCTTATGTCATTTATTTGAACTGTCAGTATGAAACATCTGTTTAACCTAGAGGCATTACTGGCCTTATAGTTTTGGAGTGTGGTTGATGTGATGCTGTTCTCTCCTGTTTTTCTGCCGCCCTGCTGTGGCTCATGAGGTACAGCGAGTTGTCCGTTGAGATTGGTCACTTTCAGTGGAATCACATCCTCCTAGATTTACTGCTTCAGTTAACTGTGTTACACTGTGGCAGAAACACAAGCATTACTTCATACCATATTAAAACTTTTTGCTGTGAATGCACTGATAACTATCACAGGATTACTTTCATGCTAACATATGACAGAAATGTGATACCGTAGTACAAGTCAGTTTTTTTTTTTTTTTTACCTTTGTTTGTTGTTTCTGCAAATTATACACAGTTTAAAAATATGAGTAAAAACATGTGTTTGGTTTTGTAGTATAGCAAATTACCGCTTTAGTTCTAGTAAAGCTTTGAGGGCAATCAGAAAGACTGCTATGAGACAGTATAAACATTGACAGGCTTTAGCATTGTTATAATGAAAAATTTTCCTCTGGTTATTTTTATGTTATGTTTTTGCAATACATTTGTAATATAATCACAATAATGTAATTGTCATAAATATTAAAGAAGGAAAATGTGATACATATCTCTCACCTGTCATTCCGCAAAGCTGTCCTGCCAAAGTCGCACAGTAAAAGTCTTCAAAATAGGTGACCGAAGATGCTGGGACATGAGATTTCAGGGTCAAGTCTTACTGTTATCTGCCCAACCCCTTGATCCACAAACACACATACCCCTGAGAGACTGTGCCCTTGCTTCCTTTGTCTTTCCTGTCTTCCTTGTGTAGACCCCCACCACACACACACACACACACACACACACACACACACACACAGACACACACTCTAAAATGCACACATTCCTCCACAGTGTGAAAAAGAGTTCATCAAACATTAAAAGGATGTCTGGAGAGTCACCGCTGTGCTGTGATGAGAGACAGAGAAGCACAGAAACATCAAAATGGGCTGCAAGGTGAAAGTGACTTAGCAAAGAAATGAGGGGCAATTGAGGAAAAAGGAAGGAGAGAGATAGAGCAGGAGGAATAAAAGTGAGAGGGGGTGGGTGACAGACACAGGAGAAAAAGATAAGTTTGTTGTAGCAGTGCTGAAAGCTGGGGTCTCAGGGAGCGTGGTCGTAAATCACACTTTGGTTTCAAAGGAGAACATTAGGGCCACCTGTCAACAATTAGTCCTCACAGGGATACTTAACTGTGTATGTGTGTGTGTCTACAGCACAGATAGTTGTGGTAAAATACATTAAAAAGAGCACGTCAGAATCTTTTTTTGGAGGTTTTCGTAGCTAATATTTTACAGTGTATTTTAAAGCTTTTCAGGAAATTCAAGTTTGGTTTCACACCACTTTTATCAGGGTCAGAAAAGTGATTGTGATTTTGTTTATGATTATTTTCTAAAAGTGTGGACTTTTATCTTTAGAACCACATAAAGAATACAAAAAAAACTTTTCTTACAGAAATGGAATTCTGTTATTCAAATAATTTATTTTAGCAACATTATTTTTTTTTCAAAGTTCAGATCTAAGCATTTGTGTTAAACAAGTGAAGCTGTCAGCTGTACATTGTAGTTTTGAAATGGGATTAATTACTTTCTTTTTTGAATAGCCTTTTCATCGCTCAGCCTAAAAGTGCGATTTTGTGTAATTTACAGTACGGTGCACTTTATGGGTTTGTTCTGCATGCTGTGCATGCAGTCATAAATTATACTCTGAAAAGCTTTTGTGCCAAAACAAGTTAATCCTCACCTTCAAGAGCAAGCATATATTTATATGGTGCAAAATTACCAAAATGGGTGTATTTCAGTAGGTCATTATCAGTTCACCAGTGAGACCTCTGTGGGGTAAGGTCATTTAAGTCTCTCTCTGTGTCTGTTATTTTGAAGATAAATTGGCTCCAGGGCATCCTGCCACATGTAAATTTAGAAATCCAGCCCCCACTGCCACCAGCGTTGATAAAAACTCCATAATTTGTGCCGTTTTCGTCGGATGCAAACACACTGAGTCACATTTGCTTTTGTCTCTGCCTTCCGGCCTGTATTTGCAAGCCGGGTGTGAATTTTGGGCAGCGAAGATGGTTTTCTTAGGCTGGCAGAAAGCAGCAGGGTGAGGCAAGCTGGGGCCGGGCCACCTAGCCACAACAGCTGCTCTGTGATTGTCGCCAGCGAGGACAGCATTGATTTTTGGGAAGGAACTGTAGAAAAGTACACATCCTTCTCAAAGCTGCCAGCCCCAGGCCACCGGCACACCTAAAAATAGAGCCTGCAATTGGCTGGCTTCTTGTCACTGTTAAAATCTGAAATGGCTATTTATGTCTTTGTATACAGTACTTTTTTTTTCTCTCCCCTCATTTTTTTCCCAAAAGCCTGTCCTCTGTGTGATCAGTGTATTGTCATTTGAGGTGATGACCCATAATGTGAGCGTCCCATGCTGTAAAAGCGCGGTTTGTCTGCGGCCCAGCTCATACAAGGCTAGATTAGTAAGTGCATATTCTTTGCACAGGGCAGAGGTTATTGAGGCTATACCAGGCATATGGCAGCCGCTGTAGATGTTTTATTATTCAGATGTCTTTCAGTTCCAACCGCAGTACTGTATAATACAGCAGTGCATAGAGAAAAAAACAACTTGATCATAATAATCTAAAAACCGTCTTTGATTTTCTGTTTGGTCTGACTTCATATTTTTACTGTGCCATATTTTGGCTTCTAGAGCACTAGCTAGAGATGAGGTTTTTATCTGCTGATGAGGGGTCAGTTTTTCTACTGTCCACGTGAAATACTGTGAAATGTCCCTGCTTTCCCCCTTTCTGCAACATGTTTATGACAGTTATGACTTGGTGTGCATTTTTTCACATGCTTGGGTGCCTTTCGTTGTATACATAGCACCAGTAATACACTTCCCAACCATAAAACATCAACACAGGGCTATTAGTCAGTGCAGCAGATTTGTTTCCCCACAAAACAGGAGCCCTGGTGGTCCGATCATAGGGCCATCTGGGCCCTGGCGCTGGTTCAGAGAAAGAGTGGGAGGCAAAAAACAAGGTGTGACGGGAAACTGTTAATTCACTTGTTGATAAAGGGACACTTCCTTTCTGCTATTAGAGGCTGACGGCTTGCTTATTTGGGTTTGGACTTTTGTTTTATCTTGCCCTCCTCCTCCAGCGCTCCCCTTCGTCAGTCATCGTCCTGTGGTGAAAAACACCAACGCTCTGCAGAAGTCGATACCGAGGAAAAATTACCTCATAACTGCTGGTGTGTGACACCACGTATGTGCGCGGCCTCAGACTGACCCTGTCTTTTGACAGTATAGTTTACTTAAGTTAAACAGTTGCAATGTACAGACAGAAAATCTAGAAAGTCTCACCCAGTGCATTCACAGATAGTAGATGGGTTTAACAGAGTAGGTCATGATTTTAATTTCAGCAACGTGTAAACTGCATGAACCAGTCAGACGGATTACTTGTCCAGACTTTGGTCGTCATAATGAGCTGTCTGCCTTGGATCGGTGTCCAGCCTGAGGCTGAGCTAACCAGCATTTGTAAGGCCACCACTGGCCCACATGTATGTCATCTTACTTTGATTGAACTATTTTTTTAATATCTTCTTGGTGCTTTACTCTGTTTTAGTTGCTATTCCATCTCTGTGGCTACTATCCTCATCCAGGTATCAGCAATACAGTATGTAGCTGATACATCTCCAACCTCAAATAGTTGCACACATACTAACAGCCACCTAATGCACTCTCTTCTCACGTGTGAGAAATGATTGAGAAATATTGAGGGAACTTTGAACAGTTGGCTGACTGTAGCATTGTAATATATACTGAGCAGCAAGGCCTGCTCTATTGTTTTCGCCTGTAATTATTTATTGCTCATTGTTTTGCATTACGGTCCACTGATTATTTTACAGTGTCTCCAACATGCACTTAAAACCAGCTAGATTTTGTTCATGGGTTTATATTGAAGCTCTGTTTGTGTTTACACTGTCAGTGTAGTCGTGTGCTTCATTTATAAAGTACATTATTAAATATAATAATGTACAAGAAGTTTTCAGCCTGATGAAATCAGTTATATAAATGAAAGAACTGTCGGAAGGGTGGGAGTTCTGATTTAAATTTAGGCTTTTATAAAGCACCCGTCCTACAGTAGAAGCCAGTTCAACTCAGAAAAGTCATTTTCCTTTTCTGCCAGACTGAATATGTAAATTGTCAAATTATATATATATAAAAAAGTAAACGTTCTCCAGCTGAAATAAAATCTATATCTATTTTGTATCTATTATAGACTTCTAAAGTGATTTTGGAGAGTGGAAGTAAAGAACAGTTTCTTTGGCTAAAACAAAGCAAGGTTTTAATCAGATTCTGCCTCTGTGTGCATCTGTGCTCAGTGTGGTGCAGCTGACGGGGCCGACGTCAGTTTATCGGTCGCTTACCTCTCTTTGACCTTGTCCTGCATTTTCTGTGCATCCAACAACAACACAAGGATACGCACGGTGACACTCTTCCCCGACATGTAGTCCAGGCATTTTATCAATGACAGCAGCATTACTTCCTGTCCTTTTTCCTCACACATTTGTATTATGCTTCTCAGCTGGAAGCTAGAAATAGCTCAGAGCAGTTGAGGAATTTGTGAAATGTCAGGTAATATTAACGAGCCATACATGTCAATTAAATAGGCCAAAATAAACTTTTTGAGAGGTAAATTATACATTTATTATTGAAGTAAAGAAGTTGTTAAAATTGTCAACTTTAATTACCTTAAGTAGTAGAAACTTAAAGGGTGGCAGCTGTGCTTTATTACCGCAGCGATCCTCCGTGTGGCGCTGTGTGGTCAGGATTGCCGGCACTCTGCAGAGGGAGGAGCAGAGCAGGCGGGCTTTGCTCCGCGGAGAGAGACAGACAGAGAGGAAAGGACTTGTAAAGCTCGAGTTGTTGCTGCAAGGATTTTGCCTTGATACAAATCTAACAACACAGAAAGACCAGGGTAATTTCTCTGGCTCTTTTTTTTTTATGAATGGTCACTTCCTCCAGCTAAAACAACTTGCAGCCCTCCGTTGGAGGTTATGTTTTTTTAAAAATGCAGTCTGAACACTTGTGCTGAATGCGGGGCCTCTTCGTGACCTTTCTTCTCATTTTCAATATAAACACGTTTAGAAAATGAGAAAGAAGCAGAGATATTTTACATTCGGTATTTTTAATTTGTCAAGCTACGATAAGGATGGCACTTTATTTTTTTCTCTGAGCAGTCTTTGTTCTCATAATTCACGTGTTTTATTGGTCACATAGAATCCAGTTTCACATTTAAATCCTAATGTCTATATCCTAATAATTTAAATGACAAATTACTTGTCAGCAGGAAATAGGAATTGGCAAATAGCTTCCTGCAAGGAGCAGATGTTCTTTTAAAAGCATTTTTTTCCTCAACCTGCCATGTAGGCAAGAGGATTAGGCTTTGTACATTACCCAGTACATTTGATTTAACAGTTGTGTGCCATCAAAGGTAAGCTAGTGTTTGCGGATTGTGTTTGTTGCCGGTCCTGGCGGCAGGATTCTCCCTGTGGTCGTCAGAGGAGCCAGAGCCCAGCTTGGCTTGAGTCAATAAACGGAGAGCTCAGCGTAAAACCACACGGCAATCGAACAAGCTGTTTACCCTGAAAATTAGCCTTCCCCTCTACTTTTAAGGCTTTTAAACCAACCAAAAATACACAGTGCAAGGAATATGTATCTTGGCCAGCATTTGGGCTCCGCCAGAGACCTCTGTCCGCTTTATAGGAACCCTAATAACTCAGTCTCCGTAGCCACTAAACCCTCTTATCACTGGCTGCTTGCCGCTGCACTCTTCATTATTTGATTTGCAAAATTGTAAGGTAGAGATAAAGAAATAAAGCTGGCTTGCCATTACACACAGGCAGCACTTGTGGCTTACAGCTTATTGCCTGCCATGTGAATAGCACACGCTCTGAAAAGCCAAAGCCTTCCATTGTCACAGAAATCAATAAATTTTACATCCCACTTTTGTTCTATGGCAGCACATGGATCTTTATGCTTTTTAATAAATAGCTTAAAAAATAGCTTAAAAGCTTAAAGCCGTCAGTGATGTGTTTGTTTTACAGGGCAAAACATTTCTGTTGGGAGATTCTGAAGCTTAATTACTCTGCACAGTGTAAAGTAAAAATACTCCATATATGTGTGTGTTTGGTACTTCACCCCTGTGGCTGTAAACTGTATTAAGTATGAAGCTAGCCCTTAAACTCAGGTGCAGGTATGTTGCTACTCACATATTTGCTGTGCGTTGTTCATTGTAGGACAGTGTAGTGTTAACCACGTTTGTGTGTAAAATATTACAGCACACCAGCATGAAAATAAAGTATTGTCAAACATGATATTGCTTATAAAACTTCATCTTAACTAAAACAGTTTTCCTGGATGAATATATCATTTTCTTAATAATTCAAGAAAATCATTAAGTAGTAATATTTGAGTTTGAAATTGCACCAGTAAGCTTGTATGTTTGTATTCATTAAAATCATAAACACGTATGAACCTGCAAAGCAAGCTGCTTCTTCTTCTTTGCTCTTACACTCGTCGTCTGCTCGTGTCCCGTCTAAGTGTTTTTGACATGCTGTTTATTTAGACTGGGAAGTCAAAACTCTGCCGGCTGAACCCAGATCAGAGCGGCCCACTAGTTGTTACCAGGTTTTCAAATAAGAGCTTCTGCCACAGCTGAACACGACTGCAAAACTAATCAATCAGCATGAAATCAGGGTCTTTTTTTTTAGATTGAAAACTGTATATCTGCGACCACTGTGTGTGTGTGTGTGTGTGTGTGTGTGTGTGTGTGTGTGTGTGTGTGTGTGTGTGTGTGTGTGTGTGTGTG